>CP149049.1:13470000-13655414 GCA_038024825.1 Polylopha cassiicola
TGATGCATCGCACACACACCAGAGGTTAGTCCAGACACATCATCGTACTCGGAAAACTTTTATATAGTTTTAACACTTTACTAGCGACAGTCTCAATTTCGTACTTTTGATTTACGTAATACTTTCCGAAATAGCTCTAATCTCTAATCTCTAATCTCTAAGCTCTAAATAAAATACCAGCCACTTAGTAGTGACAAAATGCTGAATTTCACTTTAATAGTTGGGATTTAATGGACTATTGTAATGTAAGGTACTCCGTATTATTAGGTAGTTAGTAGATGCGTCATGTTCTTAATGCATCAGTGTTTACCATCATTAGCATTTCAAGTTACAATTAGTGAAAAGCATATTGGTGTGTTTGTGATGTAGCCTGATACTGTTGTCACAACACGCGCGAGCCGATATGGCGACCGGCAAATATTGACTCGGCGTTTCATTAACACAGAAATCGAATCACAAATGGTCGCGACATAACGTATTTATTTAATATTACTCTCTGGAAAACCGAGCTCCGCTCGAGCGCAAATAAGTAAAATTATTAATAAAATTTTGACGTCAAAAGACCGATAGCTAAATGGTCGTAGGTTTATAATATTATGTATATGCAAGAGAATTAAGGCAAGGCGCGAGTTATATTGTATGATTCGTTCAATTTTAAATTACTTATTGGTCGCCGCTGTGGTGATCGTGATCCAGGAGGACGTGTTTCCGACGTCGACGACGAAACCTAACACCTGTATATTGGTATGTCTCAACGACTAGCGGATTCGGATAGTAGGTCGCTTTGTTGAAATAAGACACAACATTAAATAAGGTAGGAAGCTATTTATTTAGGCCTTTAGGGCGTGCGTTGTCCACATTGCAACCCACTTTTCCTTGGCTAAATAAATCTCAACATACAAAATAATCTCCTACTCACCAACTCAAAATATGGAATAAACTGAAACTAGCACTTATATTAAACTTGTATATGTCATAAATATAATATTACTTATGTACCTATTTAACTTATCCAAAATTCGTCCGTATATTTAACGAGGTAGAGTTGATATCGTATTTAATGGTGATCCAATATCGCGGTCAAATGGTTGTCATATGGCGGCCATGGCGGCACACTCGAGCATGTAATTTGAACGAATGAGAATTGTGGGCAGTGGGCTGTTATCGCTTGACTGACATCAAATTTGAGAACACAAAATGAAACATATTACATAATAACATAATTTTACCCAAAACTGCCTACAATATCTATATAATTTACTAGCGGTCCGCCCCGGCTTCGCACAGATCCCTATTGTTTTTCAAAATAATCTATAGCCTATGTTACTCAGGGTGAACGTAGGTTTCCAACAGTGAAAGAATTTTTCAAGTCGGTCCAGTCGTTTAGGAGCCTATTCATTACAACCAAAGTTTTCCTCTTTATAATGTTAGTATAGATTTAATATTAAGGAAAGTCATAATGACTAGTGGCATCTAGCATTATACACTTTTAATGGTATGAGATTTTGATTGCCCCAACTTACAGATCTTGTATGACTGTTAGCTTAATAAAAATCGTATTAGATACGAACAAGTTGGTTAATAAACATTATATCGTGAAACAGTAGTGCCTCCGGCAGTAACATACTCGATACAATTCAATGCGTTATTTGTAACGTACAGTGTCTATGTTCTGGGTGGATTTAAGTTGGGAAAGTTATTTAGTACTGAATTTACATTTACAATAGGATTCCAGTTTCAATAATTGTTTCAACAGTTGAATTACATTATTCGCGTGATGACCGATTGTGTGAATAATTATTCTGTAGGAAAACAAGTTCAAATTCATGATCTATCCTGAACTGTTAGCACTTTTTAAATATCACCTTACAAATTACCTCGTTTTATATAAGAAACTTAATACCAATATAATTACAGTGTATTTTGGCTTAATATTCTGCATATACGTTGATTCAATTTGGATATCTAAGAGGTAGGTAGGTACCTAATTACTGACCTATTTCGCATTCCGGATGATCCTATCCATGAGTGCAACGCTCGCCACTGCGCTCGCGACGCTGGGTCGAGCGTTGTGGTGAGGTGATCAAATATATTGGAACACGCTTGACAATTGAGGTCTGTACCCATATAACGATCTAGTTACCTACCTACCAACAAAACTTGGCCTAACTATTTTCCCTAGATAGAGAAAATATACGCTACAATTTTTACGTTTACATTATAATATGCCAAAAAGAGACAAAACAATTCAGTAATTCCAAACTAGACTCGCTACGCTTTTGTAATACACCACAATTCAAGCTCGCGGACCGTGACTTTAATAATGCAAGGACAAAGAAAAAAAATGCTTAAAACTCGAAATCCTTTTGGAAAGTGCAGTAGGGGTATGATGGTATGTAATTAAAAAGTAGAACTGTTGCACTGACTGACCAGCTGGGAATGATCCCCCACATGCTATTTGTGAAAGAGGACAGAGCCTGCGGTGGAGGCCAGCTTATACTGGATATGGAAAGTAGGGGTGGTAAGGACGTCACTTAAAATGTCGATGAAAGTACACGATTGCACATGCAACTTGCAAGCTGTTCAATCAATACTCAGATATTACATTCAACTCGTGTATCTTATTTTAATTATTTATGTTTTGAAAAGTTAAAATTAAAATCATTTACGAATATAGGAACTGGAAAGTTATTGAAACGTCAGCAAATAAAAGAAAATGTGCGAGCTAAATCCATAAAGTTATGTCATTAAAATGTGTAATAACCGCGAAAGCATAAGAAATTAGTCTCATCGGCCCAACATACGGCATACCAGAAATTCGGTCTAAACCAGAACGTACCTATTTAATAAATGCGTAGAACAGGGGTGTAAGACATTTGATAAAAGCGTTCAGGTGACGCTGAACAAGTATGTATTACGAATAATAATATGTACTTCGATATTTTTTTTCGATCTCGTCCCTACGCGGATTGCGCTGAAACCGCATCGCTTTGATATCGGAGCGGGATGTGATATGATGATTTATGCCAAAGAGCCTCCGATCTGAATTATTGGCCCGACCCTCTCCGCCGGATTAGTTCTGCTTGTTCAATTACTGTTCATTAAAACTAGTGCAACGTACGTTGAACTTCCCTGTAACCAGAATAGTGGAATTAGTTACGTTACGGAATTCAAATGCAAAGCTTTGCATTACATTTTAGTGGTGCAGGATATTTGCATTAAGCTAGAATCTAGTTAGGGTGGCGGCGGGATGACCATAATGAACGGCATGCCTGGGAAGTAATTATAATTTGTACAGATAGTTTTAGACACGAACGAACGGGCTGAAAACATTTTTAACATGCTCTCCAAGCTATAACACAGGCTAGCGAGCGCGCGCCGTAAGCCGCATCCACGTTTAAGGTAACTATCTACTGAGAATTTTAAAATAACTTTGTCACGATCAATTTAGTTATCATTTATTAGAAAATCTAGAAGTGGATTTAGGTTTAAGACAGTATATATTTTATTATTTCGATTTCATAATAATCTATTGTGTAAAAACTCGTAAAGATCAAGGATAGTGAAATGGTTTTATTCAATAAGGATACTATACTATACTATACGGTTAAAATAACAATTTCTTAAAATCTATTCATAGAATATGTAGCAGCAGCAAAATCACCAGAAGTTATTAACGTGGTGAATTATTTGTCTTATTGTGATAACTACGAGTATAACTTTACTATGTAAGTAAAATCTTCGTGTTAGTTCACCATAGTTTTCCCCGGTGTCGAGATGCACAGCGGCACGTGTCGGGGTGTCAGTCCAGGGATGTGGTCCGCCTGCAGCGTGCAGCGTGCAGCGTGCAGCGTGACGGTCTCGCCGTGCGGCGCGGCGGCGTGCAGGCGTACGGAGACGGTCGCTTGCCGTGAAGCGCTTGAATATTCTATGCGACCGAGTATGGGCGGACAGCGACTTGCGTTTAAATATTTTCCTTCTTCTAAAATTGTCGCGCATAAAGCAGTTTTTTGTGAAGTGTTTTGTTACTTAACTTTTATATTATAAGGTTCTAGAAACGTACCTAAGAAAAGAATTGAGATACGAATCTCAACAGTTCCGAGATATTTACGGTTCCTTTATACCATACCATATAATATAGTGGACTAAGTTAAGAATAAGTATGTTTTGGGATATAACTTATGCAAGTTAGGTTACATCACATCACAGCCTACCTACCTATTATTGCATAAATATGTGATACTTAAATAACTTAAACTTTTCCTCTCTTGACTTGGACCTCTCCACATGTAATGTCGCGGTCACGTATTGTATTATGCATTTAAACACTAGCTTTTTAGCAGTAATGGAATTTTTGATCCGCGCCGTGACCGCTGCATTGTTAATAGGACTTGAACGACGGAGGAGGCGGTCGGAGTACCAACAAGATACACCAGGTAGGTACATGTTAAAGGAATTTTGGAACTAGGTAATGTTTTTAAATTGATGTTGCTCATGTCATAATTAGTGTAATAATGATTTTTCAAGACTTTACCATTCCATATTTTGATGTCTGCAAACATAGGAACCTCAAAGTCCTAAAACGCCAATATACTTACGAAGTTTAAAATCGTTATAGTTTCAAAACATGATCAGTTACATTACATAAGTTTGCAGCCACAACATTTTTGCGAATTAATTACAATATTACGTAAATATTATTGCTACAATAAGGTAGTTAGCTTAGTAACAATTGAAGGTTTATACATAGCTAGTTGAAAACTATGGTTTGGCTCTTATCATAAGTTCTGTTCCTTTCGGACGACCGTGTGTTGCTGCAATCTTCTTAAATATAGTACTAACATAGGTACTTACATTTGTCAGTTTGTTTAATTTTCATACATGCAGTGCAATGTAACGTGATACATACCGGGTGCGGCAAGCAGCATCAGCAGCAGCGGCGGCAGCAGCGCCGGCAGCACGGCGAGCGCCGCGGGCGACATCGCGCTGCAACATAAACGATGCACCATTCATTTATTGTAATAAATACATAATAATATATACTGTATGACGCGGCGGCCAAGGATCCTCCGGATTTACCTTTCCACTACAAATAATCTTATTTATATTACTTAACACATATCACAAGTAAATATACAGACGGTGAACTTAATGCTTTGAGGCATTGTTTACCAGTCAACCTTAGAGTATTATAGAAGAAACAATTGCAAGAAGCCTAAAGAGAGCGCTCAGAATAGTCGAGTGACCGGAACAAATAAGTAGCATAAATGGTTACCTACATAATGGTCACTTGATAAGTTTTAGTTATTTTGGCGTCTGAGTGTTGGTAAAAAAAATTGTATCCAATATTATAATCATGAGATTTTATTTTCGTTGGATTTTACAATTATTCTTCTTCTTGTGTGGTTTCAGTGAGAGATGTAGGTAATGCAATAAGCCCGCCGCGGCCGGGTGGCTCGCCGTACTGGGCGACGCATCCGCTACAGCCTTCGACGGCGGCCGGCCTTGTGGTTAAGACGAGGACTTCTAAGCATTGCTCGCGGGTTCGAATCTCTTCTCACAAGGGAAACCTAACTATGTATTTTTTTATTATGTTTTTGAGCGCCTTATTTGCCTCCCATCCATTACTAGCATGATCTACTACTATAGTGTATATGTAATACATGTATTACCTATGCATTAGCCCGACACCTACCTCCGGCGGTACATTTATATCATACAATACTCATATGCTAATAATTTAAGTTGGCTAATAAACTTTTTGCAGATCTTAAAATAAAAAGAAGGGGGTCTAAGATTTTTTCTACTCTTGTCTTTGTACAAAAATATCATTATAATTAAAAACTAATGGTATTGAACCAAAAATATTAATCGAATTTCGATTTCGTACATACAACAAACGTTAACACAATAAAATAGGTACCTACCTAAGGTAGGTACCTATTTTATTTGGAACATATTATCAATTCACATCAAATTAAAAAGTTTGTTATTCATTCATGTATAACAGCGAAAATTATATAAATTTAGTTGAGATATCCAATATTTTCGATAATCATTAGCTCAAGTTAAAACTAGTAACCAAATCGACTTTGTAGTTTGGCTGGAAAGATAACCATCATCTTTTAACCTGATGATTTTATATAGCTACCTAGGCATTATATTAAGCAGTGTTCATAAAAAAACAAAAATTAAATTAACTCTTAAAACTTTTAAACTTACTTCCGAAGTTAAATTCCAGTTAGTTCCTAACTAACATAGCACAGCACTCCGTCACATAAACTATTCACAGAAAAGTTGCTACGAACGCGTAGCGCTACCAGCGCGTAGCTCCGACCGACACTCCCGCTCGCGTAGACCGCTACGACGCGAGTGCCGGTAACGCCACAGGACAGATACCTAACCGTCACAGGATAAAAAAGTTCAAAATAGCCCAATGAAAGCTCGCAGTATGGAAATAGTTTTAAACCTTCCAAGTATCATAATTCGATTGTCTGTCAGGCGCTCGAAGGTTCATTCTGTATTCGTTTATTTCGGACATAATTGAATAGGCGCTGTTTTGCGCAGATTAACGCCTTTGTTTCGACCCATTGTGGGGAATTCAATTAATAATTAAATTAGGCAGTAAACTCGATTGTGCAAATAAAGCGTTCCTAAATGTTTACTTGACATATATAAAGGTAATAAAATTTTCGGGTATTATAGTAAGTACTTGTGATTTCGTATAAAATTCTATTATATGAAAGGTTGAATTTAATTTAATTTATTTATTAAAATATGTTCGAGGAAGTTATTTTTACTATTTTTAGTAAATAATAACATAGTTTCCCGATAGGTATTTAGATAAAATGTATTTTTAGGCCCTAATAGTAAAATCGTAGCATTAAAAACAATATCTATTACTATGTCTTTGATTAAATATGTCTAATTGCAGAAATACTGATCAGTTTGATAAAATTTATGCAAACATTCAATCTATGCATTTGTATGTCTATGCATATTTGAGTAGTAGGTACACCTAATGTACGAGTAAGTATGTAGTAACCTAAATTAGGTCTACTACTCAAACATGTATAGCTTAATTAAAACAATACCAAACCCTGCAATAACATAGTTTGTGAACAAAGTGTTATAGAGTTAACCCTCTCGCCGCCGTGTGCCGGGCGGCACTCGCGGCGCGGCCGATACAGAAAGAACACAAACAGTTTAGCGTCCCGCGAGACTACCGGGCACGTGCCTCCGACCAAAGACTAAGAGGAGTTGTGTTTAGCTAGAAGAGACATTTATCCCAAACTGTATGTGCCTGAAATGTACTAGTAGATTAAAATGACATTTGATGTTCAACGATACAAGGATGTATAACGAAAAGCATAAATGCAATGTCTCAAAGTTTACGGCAGTACCTATTAGTAATGTTACTGTACCTACGTACATGAGCCAAATATTACAAATAATTCTATTATTTACTGTACATGTATTATTAAAAGTAACTTGAGCCGACTGTATTATATTCGTAAAATAATTGCTTATTTTAATTAAAGTGCCATATCAGACCATACCTAATATTTATGGATAAGTATATAATTTTATTATTATGTAGATACATACCTATATTATATTAGAGTGTCAGTTATATGTCATTTTTATAACCTAACAAATTACGATGGCTAGCCGGTGTTATATTGTCAACACTTCATCTTAAAGTAGTTAACCTTGTGGTACATACGTTCTAGTTGAGTTCTAGTTGTACTCTCTGCCGCGTGATCGTCGCCGCGTCGCGCGTCGTCCGCGGCAGATCGCGGCGATGTCACTACATTTAACTTCCGTGTCGGCGCCCTTCCACTTCTAGTTTTGTAATTGTTTTATCATAACAAAATTTAGGTACTTCATGAGATTTTGTTAGTAGCTATCAACTTATAGTTTAGTATAGTTTAGCTTATTGAAATAAATATTTCCTTTTTCATTTTCAACCGACGAAAAAAACGGAGGAGGTTCTCAATTCGACGCGTATATTTTTTTTTTTTTTTTTTTATGTATGACCACGCATAACTTTTTACAGGGTGGTTCGATTTTAATAATTCTTTTTTTATTGGAAAGGGTATACTTCGAAATTGGTCCCATTTTAATTTGGAAAGAAAAATCCGACCCTAAGGGTAGAAAAATAGGGGATGATTAAATTTTCACGCACCGATTGTATCGTTTGACCATGGGTAACTTTTTACACAGTAGTCCGATTTTGATAATTCTTTTTTAATTGGATAGGGCATACCTCAAAGTTAATCCCATAAAAATTTGGAAAAAAGTAACCTACCCTAAGGGTGGGAAAAAGGGGGTTAATAGCAAAAACAAGGTAGGTAGCTATTTTAAAAATAATTAAAAATTAGGCATGTAGTAATTTCTATAAATTATGGCCACAGAAAATTATAAAATAATAACTTTTTAATAAAAAAAATTAACCGCCGAAAAAAAACTAAAAGGCAACAAAAAACAATAACGCACTGAAAAGAGAAAAATAATAATTTTGTCTTTTATAACGACTATTATTTTGGTTGTGATTTCTGATATTTTTGGAGTCGGTGCCAGCCTCAAACAAACTTGAGCACCTTAGTGAAGAGTTGCTGCACCAGCTGGCACCAACTTCAAAAATAACAGACATTACAACCAAAATAATAGTCGTTATAAAAGACAAAATTATTATTTTTCTCTTTTCAGTGCGCTATTGTTTTTTGTTGTCTTTTAGTTTTTTTTCGGCGGTTAATTTTTTTTATTAAAAAGTTATAATATCTTTAGTAGTCATTTGTCAATTTTTAAACGTTATAGAGGACTAACACCTTAGTTTGATTGGAGATTGCTAGAGAGCTATAGCTAACAATGCGCACGAATCAGTAGGTACTTATTCTGGTAAATATACCTACTTAATTTTACTTCAACAAAGATACTATCATTCTGTTCTATATCTTTGGATATTTTTTTACGATCGTTCTGTATTTTCAGGGTGACATGTAACGTTTTATTGAGTTTATTTATTTTATTAACATAAAAAAATATTTAATCGTTGAACCCATTTCGAATGGAATGTTATTATACTGGTAAAGAAAAACATTGTTCATCAAAATAATATATCAGCTCGGCTACTTGTAAAACTTTAGCAACACATAATAACATCACCTGTTATACTTACACAGGAAGCATCAGCGGGAAATGTCTTTCATTCGCTGGGACACAACCGTTTTACTTCTTAAACTTGAACTTATGTTCAGTTTAATCAATTAGAGCAACCTATGCGGTACAGAATTAGTTATCTTGTATTTTTTTTTCCAAATTTTGGATCGAGTACTTTCATAGATAAGAAATAATGGTAGTAATCACGTGTTTTCTTAAATTACTCCGAACATTAAGAAAAATTTATCTGTTTTACGGGAACCCCCTTTAATATTTATTTTATTCTATTGTTTAGGAATTGTTATTATAGTGGCAACAGAAATACGTCGTGCGAAAACTTCAACAGGCGAACCAGACTGAAAAACTAGGAAGCAAAAGTTGAATAAGTATTCTTTCTTACTATTAGAACCGAGATGATATAGAAGAACATGTCCAAATACTAATTTTAGTTTGATACATTGGTAGTTACTGTAAAGGCAACATTCCAGTTGCGTTATTATGCGATTCAATTTGAGACCTCAATTATGTTCGATATTAAGCGATATCTGGCGCAAGTCCGGCGGTAATCCGGCGGCGCTCTGATTGAACCGCCTCGCTCTTACTTGTATAATATTCCCGAAAGCTGTTACACTGGAAGCTAGCGGCGGGAACGTCGCATTCTCCTTTTGACGACTTGCTACATCCAAACGGAATGAAGAGGAACATGCACCAACAAAAGGAATACGTTCACTGGTGCTCAATGGAATAAGATGAAATACATATAGATAAAGTGGCATGCAAATTTTAGAATACACGGATATAATATAGGGATATGTATGTGGAATTAGTCAATAAATAATAAGGAGAAAATTATCCAAAATGTGTAGGCATATTCGAACAGTGATATTTGCGGACAATTGCATAAGCACGTTATAAATGATATTAACTAGAGTAGATTGTATTATTAAGTATTTTCATACATCAATATGATTTAATTGGTATTACTCCCAATTTAATTGATGTTTATGAAATATCAATGACGGAGCATTATATTGAGCTGCGCATCGAATGACGAAATATAAATCTATCCTACCTACCTAAAAAAAAAATATTGTTTTATATGTAGGTAGTATTTAAATCCCCACATATATGATATTCCATTAACATTGATTCTAAGATTGTTTTCGAGTAAAATGCTATCCACGTAACCATACTATGTTAATAGGTACCTACAAATAATTCAGATGTACGTGTGATCCTTTTGAAATTTGCAAACATTTTGTTTTCCATCCCCACTTTCATCTCTAATAGTTATTAAACAGCTCAATAAATTTTCATCAAACTATCTAATAACACTCTCTATTAAAATGATCTTTCAAGCTGAATACCAGAATCAAAATCGGCGCCTCCGTTCGGACGCTAGGGTGTTACAGACATGAACAGACACGTCAAACTTATAACACCCGTCTTTTTTGCGTCGGAAGTTAATAAGCCTAATAGGAAATTTTTGTGACCTCAGCGGCGTAAAGCCGTCTTTGCATTTTTGTCAGTCGCAGTACCTCCGAGGAGTTTCAGCTTAGTGTAGCCTCCAGCAGAGCCGCAGATCCCTCCGCATGAATATTCAGCAGCACTCAGCGGCCGCGGCGCAGCGCTGTGTTTGCTGGGACAATACCAACTGTGACGTCACTCGCACACGCGGACACTTCAGACGATACATGTTACGGGTGGAGGTTAAATGGGATTATTGAGATTTTGATATTATTAGCAGCTGCTAAGTTAATTAAGAGGCAAGATATCAGAATAATTCAAAATCAATCACCATCGAGGCCGAAAAATTATGAAGAAAGTGCATATTCCTTCAACATGCGACTATTTTTCACATTAGAATATGAAAAAATGCTAAACGAATGTAAGAAAATACAACAAAATGAGTCTAACTCCGTAACTCCTTTTTTGTTTGGAAGTCGGCTTAAAAAGAGGAGGAAATATTCTAGTTGTCCTCGTTTTCGGACGTTTTAAGCTAGTAAGCCAGATGGCAAGCCTGGCTGCCCGCCGAGTGTATTGAAATAGGTAATAACTTTGATAAAAAAAAACAGTAGCAAAATATGCTGGAACAAGTCCAACATCCACTCATTAATAAGAGAAACATAAGTATATCATGTCTATTGAAAGACAACAAACTATGTCCAGCAGTATTGGACACTACCTAATTTGCTTACTTTGCGTCAGTTGGTGTAAATTGAACATCAGACTGTAGGTACGACGTTAAAATAAATTTATGATTAAAAACTTGAACCCGCAACCCAGACATCTCTGTTATCTGAGGTGTAACCACTAAATTACACGATCAACAACATTTTAATTGGTTTCGGTTATTTAAAATTGTTTAATTTGTAACAAAACCCGAATTCGATATTAAATTTCACGGAACTACTGAAGCGCCATCGATTACACTTTTCGGGTTACCAAAATGTATTCACGCTCACACGACAGAAGTTACATCGTTACATCTATCTCATTTTTCACAGTTCATGTGAAAAGGACAAAAGCATACCTCAGTATCGGTGGTGTTTTGTAAAGCAGTAGGTGTCGGCTGGAGAGCTATTGCATTTCGCACTCTATAGAGCAAGTTTAACATTTCATTTCGAGAAAGCAATTTGAACTCAAACTGTTTTGATTTAAGGCTGTTGTTGCAGTTTCTGACTGCGTTCGTTTCCTGTAAATCATTGTTTATGCTTTTAAGTGTAAATAATGGTAAAAGGGTTCTGGATTTAATATTAAACTACATTTAAACCGATGGATATAAATAGACACGTGTATTGCTTATGAGACCTCTTATATATGTAAATATTTTTAAAACTCTTCAACACTATAATATGAAGAAATATGAAAAAACCTACAGATGCACAAGTAGATAACACTGTATTATTGGATAGAAATGCGGTTCTACTTTTCTGTTCAATTGTGACATAGCAATGAATTAATTTATTATAACTGCATTTGTGTGTGTGTATTATCGTATATTGTAGTATATCGAACGCGTGAACAGCGAGCAGTGGTTGTGCAGTAATTTGACCTGAATGCAGATTAGCTATTTAAATACGATGCATTAGGGTAATTGTATTAATCTGTACATGCCGCCTTATATTGAACACTGAATAGTGGATTACACATTTGTTCATTTAGACTATCATATTCATGATTGAAGCAACGGCAAAAAATAACCTTGCTAGTTTATAACAAAACCCTGAACCGTGTATAGTATAAGCCTCTTTAGAAATTGTTTTTACAAAAGGATCTTAATTGGTCTACCATGTTCGTATATTAATGGCATGAAGATTGCATCACGATGTCCTTCTTCCAATGGATGATAACGGAATTTTGCTATATTTCATATAGGTATATTTTTATTACCATTACAAAAACACACTTATTAAATTCGTTTCAACAACATTACAGTTTCCAAAATTCGTAGTCGACTGAGATGACGCTGAGTGATAGACTATCGTCAGCTTAGTCGGCTACGAATATAGAAACTGCAAAGTCCAACCTGTAATAACCGCGAAGGCATCAAAAATTATCATGTTTAATATGATTTATTTATTGTGCAGTAGAGTAGAACGGAGGTGTTATCGGCCGCGGCTGCCCCGGACAGCCTTCAGCATGTCGATGGCAACACGTAGCGTTTAACGAACCTGCCGCTTTGCACGAAATCACCCGGCGATGCTCTTTGTAGTGAAAATTATTATTACACGCCAAAATTGAGAAATTGTAGGTATAATTTCTAATTTTTGTGATTATTTAACGACTTGTCTGTTCGCCCGCTAGTATGTATAATGTAATCATAGCTCTCGACAGACGGTTACAGATTCAAACTCGCGGTTTCGGTTTCGATTCATTATTGTGAAGAGCCCTATTTACATATACGATGAAAGAATGAGCGGTTTTTATAATCGTATACCTGTAGGTATAATTATATTGAGTTAGTCTTATTTGTCGGTTGTGATCGAATAGCAAACCACGTCGAATATTGCAAACAGTTTCATTAGAACCTACTTGGGAATTGTAAAAATGCTCGTAATTTTTCATTAAAAAAAAACAATATCTTTTATATCTAATTTGAAGCTAGAGCTTTTATTAGGTGAATGACTAAGGAAGGCTATCTCGCAAATTGATAATGTATCTCCACAGGGAGCCCGTGTGCATAGTCCACAGTTTAAACACTTCGTCACTTAATTATGATGAAATAAACGTTTTAAGCGCTCCGCGGCCGTACTTGTCCGAATTGTTTACTATAGACCCCAGGAATTCACTTTACTTCTCGACCAACCGTTGTCGATTTTATCAGACTGAAACGGTTTTTAAAAATATACCTTATTCACGTGTTAATACGGTTCAAAATCTGTAAAGTGTGTTAGGTGGGTTAGGTAAAGGTTTGAAGTATGCGGCGACCGTCCCTCTCAACTTGTGTGACTTTACAGGAATCCAGTGCAAGGCACAACATTCCGGGAATTATCTGGAAATTGCGTTTATTAATGTTGGTTGTGTTTCAGGACTGCGTTAGGCGACATTACGGCGGCATACACTGCTTTTCACTTTGAAGAGACGATCAAGCATATTTTTATCGTTGAACATTCGAATACAGAAATCTTGTATCATAAGTATTACAATAGTTAGGTTACAGAAGCAGGACAAACGAAATGACACATTTGAATTAAACAAGTATAACGGATTTAACTCGCGTATTTTAATTTAGTTGCTGACGTTTCGAAACCTTTACAATTCCCATAGGTATCAGGTAAACTTTAGCGTTAGACTATCGTCAGCTAAAAGACTACTTTGTTATTTCTTTCGTCATGCTCCTTGTCTATTCCAATTTGATATTGATGTCACAGAGGCCGTACCGTTCCTGCTCGTTTTATCGACGCCTTTACAAGCTATCGGTATGAATACCTGTTACAAAGGATAAAAGCTCCCCAGTAGTCTGCACCCAGCATACCTACTCCATGCCGCGCAACTACCATTTAAAGTACCAGTATACTTACGCTGCGTGACTGGTGTTCTGATCATGTGATGTATTCTAATTCATATTGCAATTTCCTACATCGCCTTCTCTCTTGTTCGAGGCCATCGCTGACAGGCGTCAGGGCGGCCCGGGAACCGCAATTATACCGGACCCGAATATTTGCGACATGCTGCGAGAGCTGACGAGATCCTGCCGACTATAGAGTACATTATTGTATACACATACAGAACATTTTTTATATTATGACGAACAGTAACTTTACGTGGTGCTCTCAATAAGTATATATTCAATCAAATAGGGACATGATACGTGGATATTCATATGGTATAAGTAAATTGATAAATATGAACAGTTTTCCCATGTTGTTTTCGCTTGAATTGTAGCGCAAGAAGCAGGTAGTGCAGTGTAGTAGGCAAGTGAAGTCAGGCGCGTGTGTTGAGTGAGTCGCTAGAGTAGGCACTGGATAAGTAGGTACACATTTGAAATTGAATCTGTTAAGAATACATCCATGAGTGGAATAATAGGCATCTATGTTTTTAGGCTTAAATAATGAATTCAACTTCCGTCAACTACCAAGATTTTTATTTTCTCCAATTGAATGTACTTAGGTACATACAAAACAAACATTTATTTCACGAAATTTGCATTTAACTCTGCAAAGTTTAACCAATTATTGATATCGGAATAGTAATCAATAATGTCATTTACCAATCTCACTAAATCTCAAATTGAAATGCAATAATTAAACCTACACACGGCGACACAGAAGCGATCTCGGCACGTTTCAATTTGTCCCCGATCGACCCGGCCAATCCTCACGGCTCCGTCGCTCCTCCGTGAGCAACATCATCCTGTCCTTATATTATCGTGAACGTTGGAGTGAGATAGCGTATTTTTGATAAGCAAAAAGGATTTTGACAGGTTTTTGATAGCGTGTCAGACACAATAACGTGTGACCCGGTTGCGACATTTTGTCTTTTTCGCGGGCCTTCGGCGGAATTGACGTGAAATGGGAATGCGATCTGACGACGGAATAATGATTTATAATGGGGCTTCGAGGATCATTCGGAAATGTATCTTTTTAAAAGGTAAATAATAAAATTTAAATATGAATAAAATTATACGTTGTTGAGAATGTTTATTTGGAAAACGGTAATTTTGATCAACCTTAAAAACTACACTTAATCGATTTGTACTACAGGATGTATTTATGAACTTTAGAGATGCTATTGGATTGAAACAACTTTAAACGGATTTAACTCGCGTATTTTATTTTATTAGCTGACGTTGACGATGGCGTCATAAATATTTAGAGATGCTATTCATTATTTATTAATCATTAATGCCATTGCTTGACAGTGACGTTCCTGTAATGTATCACTACGTATACTAAGAATATTTATTACCTACGTGTCTCGTATTTCATTCGCGGCAAGTTTCACACTTAAAACTTTTAATTATGCCGCGCGATATAAAACTAATAAATGTCCATCAAATATTCAACACACATACTTAGGTACTTTTAAATTTTCGATTAGAATTATAATACCGGTGGGTGGGTACCTATGTAGTTGTTAAAAAAATTAGTAATAGGTTAGTAATGGTACTGTAGGGATGGTACTAGAGGATGTTAATAAGACAACGTCTCCCGAGTGAATGCATCTATATTTATTGGTAACTAATATAATATTTATTGGTAGGTTCCTTAGTACGTGGAATTTGTGGTATAAAGCGTATCCATTTAAGGACAGATGAATATAAACAAAACCTTCCGTGTAATGATTGCCTCCAATACCGCTTACTGAAATGATTTGTTTATGTATTGGCATATTTAGCTTCAAGACTGTTTCGTATTTCACGGCTGATAAGGAGGCGCCCGTATCCACTAGCCATCGGCACGTGCTGTTACCGACCGCTATTTCTAGGGAGTTACCATATTTAGAGGTGTATATCATATTAGGAACGAAAAAACTCGTAACCCGGGTTTTCTGACGAATTTTGTTGTACGTTATGCGTATTGGATGACGATGACTGAGGTTGCTGCGCATCGTTAGCTAAGTACATAATATTATGCTGGCCTCTAGCTCCCCGCGTAAATTGGTTGCGTGGTCTGTGATTATAAAAACCTCGACTCCGATTATTTCGATCACGAGCTGTTCCTCCTCTGTTATAGTTAGCCTGGAAACCTTGGTTGTTACCTGAGTGGGGTTGTTGACATGTTCTCCCATTATGGTGCGAACCTCTCCGTGGGTGGTACGCGCCTCGACCTGTACGATTATTGTACTGACCTGGGCGTCCTCTGCGATTGAAGAATATTGATGCTTCCCCATCTGGCTTCGTAGAGGTGGCCTCTGTATCCTTGGCGGCCTGGATAGCATTCTTCAATGTAGACGGATTCCTAGCTGAAATAATAATGCCTAGAGTAGGGTTCCGTAACCCGTCCGTAAACCTTTGTATTGCCAACTTCTCGTTTACTGTTTTTAAGACCTCGTACGCATCCCGATCCCCGTCGGCTTGAGAAATTGTCAGATCGACAAACAATTGTTCGATTTGATTACCATATTCGTCAATAGTTAGGGAATTTTGTTTTATTCGCATTAAAGAACTATGTATCGCTGTACTCGATTTTTTAGGCAAAAAGTGCTCTTTCAAATCTAGAATAAGTTCTGCGCAATCTGTGTACGATTGTGCCATACGCAACTTGGCGCTTTCTGATAAGCGAGTTTTTAGTATAAATTGAATCAATGTAGGATGGCTGTCTCTATCAATCATGGATGTGTATAACTCGATAGCGTCAATAAGCCTTTTCGTAACGTCTTCTTCCCCCGTCATAACGGGAAGGAGAGAAATTGCTGTCTTAAGATCGAATTTATCCATGGTGTTTGCTTTTACAATATGACTGCTCTCACAAAATCGTTTTACTTTATCGTACAATATCTCGATTTTTTGACGTATTACGTTAATATCATGTACAGTATCTTCCTTAATATTACCGTCTAGAATACTAATATCTATTAATTCTGAATAATCTTTAAACGCATTATATAACTCATTAGCCTTAACTAACTTGCCTTTTAAAGTGTTTTCAGTTCTTTTTACAATACTCAACTTAAAAATATTATCTTTTAACTGGTGCAACTCATCATAAAGCTCAGTTAGCTGTTCAAGCATTGCCTTTAACTTTTAATTATAGGTTCCTACTTACATACTGTTGCACTTCACATCACTTCGCACTTCACTTAACCTGCCGTCTGTTGCGCCTGAGTCGTCTCTGGTGTGGCGGGCTGCTGCTAAACCTCCTCTGTCGGTACAGTTCTTCGCGCCTGTCCGAGGGATCGCTTCAAAATCATCTGATTGTTGATTTCACGCCGGATCATTTTCTTGTGGCATCTGTTGTAGATTTTGTATATACCGTACAGCAACACCAACGCCATGATGGTCAGAATTATCAGCAAGATGATATTTGTGTTGCTTGCATGAAAAGCCAACTCCTGTGTCGTCGCATTGGCATCATTATTACCGCCGGAGGCTGTTTGCGCGATAATCACCTCCTGGGGTTTCGATGTACCTGATCCCATGTTATTGACAATACCGTAGTAATATACCATGAACACCGCCACAACGAAGAAAAAGAGCGGAATGCAGTCCCATAGATATTGTTCTATTTTCACTTGCTATAAATTGCGGCCATGATAGATTTTATTTTATTCGGTGCGATGTTTACACTCGCGAACACGACGCGACATCCTATCCTGGCAAGGTCGCCATGTAGGGATGGTACTAGAGGATGTTAATAAGACAACGTCTCCCGAGTGAATGCATCTATATTTATTGGTAACTAATCTTATATACTAAAACAAGAGGGCATGCTTGCACACTACAGTACATAATAATCTGAAAGCCAGCACCTATCTTACTGTACAACTCAGAATTAAACCGTATCGCAGAATATCAAACACAATGCAATAGTAGCAGCAAAAGCACCGACAGCAATGCATCAATCAATGTCGAGAATCGCCTGGGTCCGAGTGTGTCCCTACATACATACCTATAGGTACGCGCACTCGGCATTGAGTGCGAGGGACATTGAGCCTTGTGCGCTTGATTGATGTGTAATGAATTGTATTTAATTAAGCATTCGTGTTTCATTGAAAGGGTCCAAGGCAGTGGTAGATTCATAAGATGTAGATTCTAATAATTCTTGATAATACGATTCGTGATTCCGTTTAAGTAGAAACACGATTTTTTTTGACACACGGTTGTCAATTGTCATAGGTACATCCTATTGAGTTATAATCACTACAGATTATCTATCCGATCTAATGGAATAAGGGCAATGACGACGCCCGTGGTTTAAGTTCCGCTATAGGTAGTCTTAATTTTTGCTACAACGTCCAAATATACGGATAAATATCATTATCACAATGACTCAATACCTAACTAACCATTAGGTAATGTAAAAATATGTCTACAACAACATGATATTATAAAGGTAATAGGTATTATATACTGACCGCGACTTGGTCTGCGCACGATGAATAACTACTTTACACGATATCGATATAAAAATGACATGGCCTATATATTATTCGAATGTACCTATAAGCTATATTGTAAAATTTCATCAAAACCCATTCAAAGAGTAATAAATATACAAACAGACATCCATACATTCTGACAAACTTTTACGATTACCTATTAGTAATAATAGTATGTAGTAGGTATGTAAGTATAGAATTTGAATGTTTTAATCGATAGGCACTGTTAGGTACTTATGGACGGCATTTTGTCTAATATCTAGAATGAACCAGGTATCCTAAATCTCCAATAACAGAACATGCACTAATTCGCCCAATATGTGTGATTCCGCATCATTACCCATTTGCACACATGATTATGCACATTTGGTTGAATGACCCTTAGCTATTCCACGACAACTACCGACGGGATTTGCATAAGCGATGATACAAACTGCACCCGACGTTAATATAGACAGATTATAAATATTATGTGATCATAGTACCTATATAGTATATATATACGCGAAATCGCCTGCGGACTGGTTGTACCGATATGCGGCAGTTGCAATGGAAAATTAATTATAATTTTAACGCCTCTGAAAATAATTTATATGAAAAGTAAGCACATTATTTCTAACCCGAAGTAAATAGGTCGTAGATCGGTAGGACGATTTTTAATATCAGTCTATTACTTAGTGTTTCATAATAATAATATTACGATCGAAGTATAAATTATAAGCAACCACTACACATAAGCTTAGAAGATTTTATTCGGTTCTTTTAATGTGATCTGTGTGAATAGTCCCAGTGGAAGTTAAATCAATCCTTGCAAGGTTTACTAAGTGGGTAACTAAGTCTCACCCGTCTCACTGCAGCCTCCTGATTCAACGTCCAATACCCCTTGCATTAGATTACTTCCCTTTGACATCTCACTTAAAAGCCTTAACTCTAGTTTGCTCCCCAAGCTTGGCTCGCTGTCATCTAACGAGTTCATCCCGAGTCAAAGACTCTCAAATCCTATATTTTGTGGAATGGCCGTTATACGTGGCCTGTAGATGACAATTTCTTAGTGTAATTTTTGAAACTGTCAAACATCATTTAAACCGCATTATTACAAAAAAATAAACAAATCGATTAAGTACTTTAATAAATCAATAAGATATTTATAATATGTATGAAATTATTTTATAGTTGCGTCGTAGAGCCACGACAGTGTAAGATAAGTAGGCATCTAAGAAAATAATATTCTCAGACAAGCAGCAAATGCAATATCTATAAACTAAAACAAAGCCGTAAAGTTGAACTTTGTTGAACATCACGATAATTATTTCCCTGGGCCTAATGAAGTAGGTAACTCGAGCAAGCGTTATTACGTGGAAATATTCTAGCGAAGGTAATCTATGAGGTTCAATCATAAAATATTCAAAAAATTGTTGATAATATAATAAAAAAAAATCTGCTCCCAGATTTCTTCGATTTATATTCAAAAATGTTCTAAAATTAAATTGGATTTGAAAGATTGTTGACATGGTAACGATTTCTCGGTGTATTACGAAAATGGAATAGTTCCGGAACGAACAAATTGTGTTTATCTTTTTGTTTCATCGAAAATTATTTGACGCGTAATTTTTTGCACCCTGAAGATAAACTTTGAGTTAATTATAAAATTGTAAAAGCACATATAAACAATATGAACACAGTGTAAACAACAGTAGGTACTTAATTAGTATAGAAGCCCGCATCTGCCCTCAAAAGTGCACAAAAGAGACGTCAGAGAGACTAACAAGTACAATAAAATGTTGTGTATATTTTATTCACAAAGCACTCTGTAGCGGACTCGACAAGCGCTATGTTTCAAAACATGAAATAAAATAATAACACATATCTTAAAAATCGGAACTCTTTTTATGATTTTGTACATTGAGTTGCAGCTTGTAATAAAAACCCATTAGGTAATAATCGTTAAAAAATTAAAGAAATTGCTTCGTCTTGCGTTTTATCAATCAACAAAATCTGAAAATTTAGTTTAAATTTGCAGCTTGCATTTAAATTGTAATTCACAGAAAAAGTATTAAGAGAAATAGATTTTCTCAAAGTAAGTGAAGGAAAAGTTCCCGTCAGACACACTGCGCGGGCTCACTGTTGCGCGGCCGGAGAAGAATTCAATGCACAAGAGTAAAGCGAAAGGATCTGAGTCTTAAACATTAACAGTTACTAAACACCTATTAATAGAAATTCTAAAAATAACTCTCTGCTGAATCTAAAACCTTACTTTATGTAAATTTTAATTGTTTTAAAACGTGGTCGATCGATCAATCATCCATTACATTTACTTGATGCAATTGATAAATCGGCTCCTCGGAGATTTGACCACAAGACGTTTAGTTCCGTAATCAGTTAACCAAACTAAAACGAAAGCTCTACTGTCAGTTACAAACGTTATTCGGTAGCATGTATGTAGAATACATGTATTCGCAGTGCAGTAGAGAGTACGTCACCGTTTAGAGATGCTTTGAGCTATCAGGGCCGACGCAAATTGCATCAACCACGGAACTTCAGCTACCGGCCACTCTATGTTCGCTCCAGCCTACGTCATTTTATAATAAAACTAATAATTAAAAAATCATCTCAATATAACCGTTTCTCTATATGTCAATATAATATTTAAATATAGGTACTGTAACTAAGTATATTTATTTTACCATTCATAAAATATGATTTAATTATTTCCTCACTTGGGGGAAGTCCTGTAATTGCAGAATAATAAGTTGTATGAAAAACAAAAAATGTAATGAATCCCCCTATATTAAGCTTCCTTAATTTTACTGACCGCCCGCGGGCGCCCGGCCGTGAAACCTCCTTAGCAATGTGCGTGCGCATTCTCGCCTCCATCACACAATAGATCCTGACCACAACAATTATATACCATCGGCCATCCTTTGATTAAAAACCTTACAATTTCAAAACATAAAAAAATCATCTAGTGTCAGTGGCGTAGCTAGCATAGGTGGCACCCGGGGCGGATTTTGTAGGTGTCACCCCAAAACTCAATCGAAACTTTTTAAATAAAAAAAGTAATAATCATTTAAGTACGTTTTATTAAAGTACGTATTACAAATTATATGTTTATTATGTGAAATAAGTAAAGTTAGTTTGTAAAAAATTAAAATTTCTTCCTTCTAGCTTTGAGACTTGCGAACTCCGAAATTACGTCATCAAAATTTATATTCTGTGTCGCTTCATGTTCTATCGTTAAAATACCAAGATTGTTTAATCTGGTTTCAGTCATTGTAGACCGCAAGTAATTTTTAATTAATTTTAATTTGCTGAAACTTCTCTCACATGAAGCAACTGATGCACATATTGTTATAAATAACTTTAGTGCGACCGTTAGATTAGGTAGAGATGCTGTAAAATCCCATTCCACAATAAATTTCAAATAGTCCAGTGTCACCCAATTAGAGACGGTAATATTAGCCGCTTTTATATGTCTTCTTAATCTTGGTATTTCTAAAAGAAGTTCTGTTTCTGATACTTCATCATAAAGGTTAGTAAATTTTGATATAGCAAATTTTAACTGTTCAGTGTTTGCCGATAGCAAGGTCTTTGACTGCACAACCTCAAACAATGAAGCTACGTTTTTAATGGACTTTACTCTTGTTTCGAGTTCAATATTGAATCTGTCAAGACATTCTAACATGTCCTTTTGAAGTTCCGCTCTAAGTGTAAGTCCAGCATCGGTGGACGATGCTAACTCACCGGGCATGCGTTTTTTGCGACGAATTCGTCGTTCCATCGAAATGTTGTATTCTTCCGATTTTTGTACAGCAAAATCTATTGCCTCTTCTGCTAGATGCAACCGATTCTCTCCAATGAATAGACGAAGTGCTTCTAGTTTTATGATTATTTCATCAACACATAAACCTTTACTTTGTAATGCAATCTGAGCATTGTTCACTTCCCTTAGCACATCGTTCCAAAAGAAAAGAAAACAAAGAAATGAGAAATTGCACACAGCTGGGATAAGATTTTGTGCAGCACCTCTAGTTTCTAAATTTACGTCTAAGTCACATAGTTCCTCAATTGCAGATATTATCCCATCAAAATTTTCAGCCAATACTTTTACTGCACCATAATGAGCACTCCAGCGCGTTGTCGAAAGCCTTTTAACAGATGCTTTGCTGTGATTGAGGAGCACTTCCCAGCGGCTTGTGGAACTTGAAAAAAAGTTAAATATTGTCTCCACTGCTCCGAAAAATGTAACACAAGTCACATTTTGTGCGAACGAATGTTGGCCGCATAAATTAATTGAGTGATCTATACAACCAATAAAAATTGCTTTATTGTTTTTTTCTTTTATAATAGCTTGCACTCCCCCGTGTATACCACTCATAACAGCAGCATTATCATAACCTTGAGAACGACACATCAATGACACTAGACTAGTGTAACATATTAAGATGTTGTCATACATGTGCATTTTTTGTGCCCGACTAACACAACATATTCGATTATGACAATATTATTATTTAATCTTTTGTTGTGTTTTCCAGATCATTTCTGATTATTATAATATTATGTAGGTAATCGTAGTTTTCGCCGGTGCTATTGATCGCATTTCACGTGTGGGTGGGGGGAGCATATGCGCGAGGGAGGGGGGGTTGCAATCCATGCATGATCCCGCTGCATTATGCACGTGATTGACTACTGTCAGTCGATGATGTCACTGACCCAGTAGGATGTAGTATAAATATTGTAAAAGCGAAAGTAGTTTCCCGTTTAATTAATATTATTTTACATAATTGCAGACATGAGCAAAGCTTATAGACCCGCTCTATATTGTCTGGACAAATCTGTCGGTATAAATTACCTTGGGCCCTAGACAAGTGCCCAACGTTCAACGTTAACGTTAAACGTTAGCACCAAAATGTATGGGATTTGACATCCGCGAACGACTGTCACGTACGTCATAAACGTTCGCGGATGTCAAATCCCATACATTTTGGTGCTAACGTTTAACGTTAACGTTGAACGTTGGGCACTTGTCTAGCCCCCCTTGGATAGGTACGAATTCCTTCCCCAACATATTTTACAGCTTTTGGAAATGATTTTTCCAGTTATATCGAACAGCGAGGGGCTCTTTGACTAGTGACGTGTGGCGAGGCGCGAGGGAGCCAGCCCCAGCCTGCCCCAGCCTGCCCCGGCCGGCAGGCTGCGACGCGGATGTAGGTCGCGCTGCAGCACGGCGGTGACCACGACCGACTCGCCGACCATCGCTACGATATGCTACGATAAAACCGACAGACATAATACTACTCAAAAATATTTCTAAGCTTTTCTATCAAATTAAAATAGCTTCCATGAAATTCCATGAAACATGTTCCAATAGTTATAAAGAAATAGTTAAAAAGCAAAATCATTTTTAGATTACTCGACTATAAATAAACTAAGTAAATAGGTATATTGTACAACGGGACAGTAATATACATAACATATAAAACAACCGCAACTTAAAATAAACTGAAAATAAGGACCGCATAAATTATTCACAAATCGATTTATCAACTGGCCCCGTGCACCGTGCAGCGTGCACTGCGGGACCGTTATGCCAGTTGCAGTAATACAATACTCAGAGGGCTTCGCATATCCACGATAATAATAATTATGCATCACGCCACGCACACAGCTGTTCCCACTATTTCGCCATATTTGTTATTGTAAGTGTCCATAATAACTGACACACATGGCAGTGTGAACGTATATCACGCGATAGTGCGTCAGCCAAGTTCCGAAGAGAAAAAGACGACACGGCGACGCACCTGCCTTGTGATTCTTTTGAATTCTCTCTAACTAGCAACACCGCATGCTTAGTTCGATCAGTCTTTATTAGAATCCCTAATTTCATTATCTACATGTCGCACCTTCGGTGGCACAAGGGCACAATTGTCAAAAAATCCAAAAATGAGCCAAGTATACAGAAATGTTCCAAAAAAAAATTTTTACATTTCTGTATACTTAACTCAATTTTGGATTTTTTGACAATTGTGCCCTTGTGCCACCGAAGGTGCGGTGAAGTGGCATTCCTATGACTTATCTTTTTATTGAAGTAAATTACTTTATTTATTTATATTATATTAATTACTTATACCGTACAAACTAAACTCTACTTTATGAGAAATTATTAATATGTAATAAACAAATTATTCTACCTAGGGATAAAATGGATTTATTTGCGGGTTAGCTAATTATCGGGAAATGCAGGATTAATAATATGAATTAGTCAGTACCGCCGCCGGGGGATCGGTTTTGCACATTAAAATTATTAACATTATAATTCTATTCACAGTCGAAAGACGACGGCTGAATTATTATTTAACTGTACTGTTGAAACACAACAATCTTACTCTAACTCTTTGCTATCTCGCAGCGGCTCAGCCGAGTGCCGAGCGGCGAGTGGCGAGTGGCGAAGTTTCCGAATGGATCCGGTCGCCATAGGTAGTTCTGCAATTAAGTCTTAACGGAAAAATAATTAAAACGCGAGAGTTTGAGAGCTCTTCGCAAGTCGACCGGGATATTGGATCAACTTACTGGAACATGATAACATGATATTGGCATCGATATTGATATTGTAAAGGCAATCTTGAAACCAACACGCAGTTAGTTAGGGGTTCTATTATGTAAGAGATGTCATAATATTTTAAGAATTTGTGAACGATACAGATAATAAAGGAAGTAGGCGAGTAGCTATGAGGGTAGGTATATATTTTATGAAGTGACACAGTGTATAGACACGGTACCTGTCATTGCCTCTGAGTCTTGAATGTCTTACATAACTATTGACGTAAACATTTGTGTTTAATTTTTTATTGAATAATGAACAGCGCATCTAGCGGCGACTAAACCTAAAGTTTATTCACCATACAAAATGTAACGCAAACGTCACGTCACGCGTATCGTTGTTTGTATTACAAAATTCATAGCAAGGCCTCTGTTTCACAATTTTCATAATTATATTAATTCAAATTTCAAGCTGATCTAGCTACGAACTTAGCTATAATAGTACTTTGAAATGCAATCATTCGGTAGCGCATTTTCCATTAACTTATATTTATCTGTATAGTCTCAATTCTGTGTTTGTTTTCTTTTCTATTCGTAATTGTACCTTCATACTATTTTCTATTTTCGAAACAAATTTCCTACACAGTCATGGCATTTAGCAAACACTTATGCTTTTACTGCAGACGGCTAATTAACAGTGCAAATGTGCAACGGTGCACTTAACTCCTTGTTATGCAGCATTTGCTTAAATGGGACCCATTTACGAAATACCTAACTATAAAAAGTGTACAATAGCAGGAAGCTTCAAGTTAAATAACCGCACTCCGCGTTTTCATTAACAAGGTGCCGGAATTTGTATAAATGTCGTTTGCTATCTAACTTTTAACTAGTTTTCTGCGTTATTTATGTTTAAATAGTGCCATGTAACGAAGCGACTGTCCCCGACCATCGAGACTATTATTGTGGTACATTTACTGATTGCGACTTCGGGGCTCACCTTTTTTATATAATCAGATATCAGACAACAATTTGCATGTAGATATCGATTTCATAATAAAGGTTTTATTTACAACTCAGTAGGACAGTACAATAATAAAGCCGATTTCGTAAATTTGTACACAAAGAATTTACTTACAGGATTCTCGACATGACACAAACTGGATTCGAAATTACTGAAACGACTCGCTGACGTTGATATGCGCTTGATGATGTGATGAGGCAGGGTCGGGCCGCCTCGGGTCAAATTATATGTAGGTACCTATATCAAGCTTTATAATTTTCTTTGATATACTAATATTATAAAGCTGAAGAGTTTGTTTGTTTGTTTGTTTGAACGCGCTAATCTCAGGAACTACTGGTTCGAATTCAAAAATTCTTTTTTTGTTGGATAGATCATTTATCGAGGAAGGCTTTAGGCTATATAACATCACGCTGCGACCAATAGGAGCGAAGAAACAGTGGAAAATGTATAAAAAACGGGGAAAATATGAAGCCTTATGAAGAAGTGACAGAAGACTTTGACAGATCTTTGACGAAACAATCGGACGGGCAGGACGACGTCTGCCGGGGCCGCTAGTATATAAACTAAACATAACCTACTCTTCTAATTTAAATACCTACCGGAATTCAATTTCTTATGTAGATAACTAAATAATAGCACATACATTTATATAATAACCTATGTATTGTCAATGCATGTATTAGGTAGATATGTATTTTTTAATATCTTGTTTTGTGTTTGCATCCATCTTCAATTTGAGGCAACTACATATCAAACCAAAGCTATAAGCAGTAAAGGTAATAGACCTTTAATTATCTAATCCAATATTTATAATTCTATGAATAGATATTAATTTTCAAAATATCTACTTCATATTCGTGTACAGGCTTTGCTATTTCATAAATAACGACTTTATTCCAACAAAGCGTTTTGTCGGATATTCCAAAGCCATTTCCATCTGTATTTGGCTGGATGTTGAATTGTGCCAATAAATAAATTTAATTAAACGCCCCCTCCCCCCCACCCTCCCGATCCGGCGCTACAGCGACTATGAACCTACAGCTACCCTACTAGGTAGTAAGGTACCTACCTCATTCCAAAAAAACAACACTAGGTAATTATAATACTTGACATAAATTGGTGCATATTAAGTACATACTTATTACATCGGCCACTCCGATATTACAAATATCTTCTCCTTAAAATCATCTTTAAAACTAATAAAAAAACGACAAGATAAACGCGTGATGAGTAAGTGCAAACAATCTACAACAAGCAAAGTTATGATCTTAGATTCAGATTTGATCTGATATTGTTAATTTCTAACTTGTTACAAGTTTACCGTCCCTACATAGGTACTTAATATAAAATTACTGTATGTTTACGTATTTCTTTGATAAAGAAGCATTTGGGTCGCAGCGCTATTCTATGCATATATTGTTATTAGTGAATATAACTATACACATGCGAAACAATATGGCTGTTTCTTCCAGCTGTGGCCGGCATTGACAAACGACTCGGACCCGACAATACCCAATTATGAATTTCGTCGAACGGCTCGCGAATATTAATTGCGCCAATAGCACGAGGCGACGCGGCGACGGCGGCGGAGACTGTTCCCTTCCCTAAATGACGTCTCTTATTTTTATTTCCGTTAAAATGAGTCACCACATTTATAATTGAGGAATTGTTACAAATTCTTCGTGGTTTCTATGTCTATGTCTATTCTTAGATGCGAAGTTGTTTCCATTTTGTAAAGTAAACATGATAATATATTGAATAAGCATTATTAGATAAGTCAAACTCAGCTTTAGTGGAACGGTTCTAACAAAGCTAAAATATTCAATCAAAAAGTTAAAAATATATTTACTATTCTAGCTGTGACAATGTGCGGCGAAACGACGACCTAGCGATGACGCGCGCGCGCACCTTCCTCAGCGGCAAGTTCTCTTGTAGATAGAATCGTTGTGTCGCGAGTGGCTATCGAATTCTTAGCCCGTGAACGGTTCTCGGAGTGATGTAGGAACACGAGTGATATGAGTGATTGTCATCATCATCGTCGGCTGTGAGTACACCCATTATCCATTCCATTTGCCCTAACCACGCACATTGTAACATACTGAAGCGAGGCTCAATCTCCTTTTTTGATCTGTATATAATTATGGTTTGTATTAACTTCGGTTCTACGTAAATTTTAGTCATGACATGGTGTGTACAGAACATATTCCAGATATATACATAATTATAATATAATGTAATCTATCCGTACCTACCTACATGGGCACGATAGAATCCATTCACGATGGTATATAGGTTTATGTATCCAAGGCAGCTGCATCTCACGTTTCAGCGCGCACTGCACCGTGCACCATGCACCGCCACCGCACCGGCCGCAATATCCGTCCTCTTTGATTCAATTCGCTTGCATACATGGATATATGACCTACTGCAGATCTATATCTGAAAATAATAAATTAATGATCTAGATGGATATATATGTGCGTAACTGTATGAACTCCCTACTCTGAATAAACAGCCCTTCCGATAAAAGCCCAAAGCGATTTGGTGTTACCTGAAAATCAAAACAATAACAACATTAAAGTTTAACGTCAAAACTACAAGTAGTTGACATAATTATTCTAATTTATAGAAACACATAAAGTATACCGAATAGTATAATTAAAAAATAAACTTGTACCTAACACACAATAAACATTTTGATTTTATTTGATAGGTACGTACGTAATCTACCGCACAAAATTACCTTCCTGACGCATTTTAAACACCCAACACTGTATTAATACAAGTTCTGAGAATTAGGGAGTCTTGATCGCTGTACCATTCAAAATCGATTAATATTATTGAAGTCTCCGAGCGTCTGTCGTCTTGATGTTAATTCGCCGGGAACGGCATTCAAGACAGAGAATGAGTGAAATGGAACACGAGTCCCCCGCGCCCCGCGCCCCGCGCCCCGCGCCCCGTGCCGTGCTCTCCGGACTCCGATTGCACCTCGTCCGTCGACCGCGACGAGCGCGTTACACTCTTCGGGGAAACTGACCACGACTAGAATTTCATTCTATTATCACGAACTATATACCTTAATATTAATGAAATGTTATGGTTTATTTCGTTAAAATAAGATAGAATAATAATTTCTGATGCCTTCGCGGTTATTACATATTGGAATGAAACAACTATTAACGGACGTATTTTTATTTTATTCTAACGCTAAAGAATAGTCTTTAGCGTTAGAATAAAATAAAATGACAACTCAGTCGTGTTACGATTATGGAAACTGTAAAGAATCCAAAACGTCAGCAAATAAGCAAAATAAAATAAAAAAACGCGAGTTACATTCGTTAATAGTTGTTTCATTCCAATCTATACTATCTATACGCGCTAATCTCAGGAACTACTGGTTTGAATTCAAAAATTATTTTCTTGTTGGATAGACCATTTATCGAGGAAGGCTTTAGGCTATATAACATCACGCTGCGACCAATAGGAGCGAAGAAACAGTGGAAAATGTGTAAAAAACGGGGAAAATATGAAGCCTTATGAAGTAGTGACAGAAGATTTTGACAGATCTTTGACGAAACAATCGGACGGGCAGGACGACGTCTGCTGGGGCCGCTAGTGTGTAATAACCGCGAAGGCATCAAAAATCATTACCTACCTACACATTTCTTATTAAAAGACCGTATCGTCAGTTGTAAGGGGCTCGACGCCGGTCACAAGCGGGCAGTGTGCAGTAACGGGTAAAATTCAATTATTCTCCGAACAAGCTCCGAGCAGCCTCCGCCGGCGCTGGCAGGGCGCAGGGCGCAGGGCGGTGCATAGTGCTGCCCGCCGGCGCCGCCCGCCGCCCGCCGCCCGGCAGCAGAGGCGCGTTACACGGCCACCGAGCGAGGAGCGGGTTCAATCCGACCTGCAGTAGTCGTAGATGCGATTGAACTCGTAAATGGCTGCACACTGAAGTACTTATAGGTAAAACGCTTGGAGGCTGCCTTTGTGTTATGTAGGTACCTAGTTGTTTGCTAGATACTTAGATATCTGTGCTCCTAAACATACTCGTCATGCAAATTAATCTAAAATCTCTAAACGGTTGATACATTAACAACATGTTTTCATGAGTTTAATGTTCAGTGAATTATTTAGTTCTTGAGAAGTTATTGTGTGTTGGTACTTATCTACTTAAAAATTATTGACAATAAATAATTGATCAAAATAGCGCAAAAAAGTAATAGTTACACTTACCTACTTAATTAGTATTATCTAAGTAGGTACCTTTGTTTATTACCTTTATTTTGATATATCACCGTATTAACTTTAGCAGCTTGTAATAAAAGTATTGTAGGTAAAATATTTCTAATGCAATAATTTCTCTCAGCTCTTGACAACGCTAAACTACCCTAGTCATCTCTCGGTAGTCAGTCGTACTAATTCGCATCTTCATACTACGTGAAAATGAGAACCCTCCCAGCATGGACGCGCGGTGGAACCGTTCCTCGGCAGTTCGCCGGGCTCGCCGCGAGCTAGTTACTCCGGCTGATCACAGATGGCGCTACTGGGCGGCGCGTTCATTTACAACCGGAGCTGTGTTCAAACTTGGAAGGCTTGGTAGGTACTTTGTTACGTTCTTAGTCACGTCTGTATCACTTATGTGCAGAAGATGGCGCTGTTTTTATTATTATAATTCAATAAACGAAATTAAGCGCATAAATTAAATTATAATACGCCAAGTATTTTTAATAGATCGGGTTCATAAAGACATAATTACACTTTTATGATTATTCGGAATCTTGTTATAATGAAACAAGTTTTGCTACCTACTTTGAAAGCACAAAAAATACCGGATATTATGTCTAGTTTTCCCAAACACCACACAAGCGGTTAGCCCAGGTCTTTCAAAGGGTTATAGATTTGAATAATCTGGTTTCGCACGTGTATGTTCTTAAAAAGTCTCCAAAATAAAAAATGATAAATATAAATTCAGAGCAAACAACTTCTATGTAAGTACTTAATTATTGAATGCACACAAACACACGCATTTGGAAAGAAGCTTCCCACAAGTGGGCGTAGGTACTCAAAAATAACGAACCTAATTACCGTGGACAAACACTAGTCCGCTGCATGCGGCGCGGCGCGCGGCCTCGAGGACTCGCGGACTCGAGGAGTGATGCTGACTCATGCAGACTCGAGGACTCATGAGTCGTGGACTCGCTGTAATGAGCTCATACGTTGATCGAGAGTACTTCACGTTGGTTACCCTGCAGTGATCTGGATGCAATCATTTTTGTACTTACATTGAGTTTTTAGCGTACCTAGGTATTAAAATAGCATCCCTCGTCATATTTTGTTTTGTTGTTTGAAACTTACTACAAACGAGAATATTTTTTAAACCGATCCAGGCTTCTTTCAGTTATGGTTACACGGTGAACATACATAAGAGATAAATATCAGTCCCGGCTCTCTAAAATCGAGCAAACTTCATTTTAGATTTAATTTGTCATCCTTTGAAAAGTTAGCCAGTAAGTAAGTACCTACCTACATCAAACAGACCTTTCACAGAATCTCAAGATTCAACAAACCAAATCAAAAGGAAAACGTCCTTATTCTGCGAGGATAAGGGCGGGACATCTATTCAGAGGATTGATGTTTTGAACAATCTCCTTCAGGATTCTGCGATAATCTTCAATCTTCATAATTTGTCATGATAACTAGGTAGGTACCTATATCAGAATATACATAATTGAACACATATATTGTACAAGAAAAGGAAAACAAAATAAACGATATCCGATAGTGTCATTATAGTGTTTATTCCGGAGTGTTGTTTGTTTTCATCGGACATGGATAATTACATCAGCCTGCTACATAATAATATAATATATTATGGTATCTGGAACGATCTTGCAATGATATAATTATGACGTTAGCATAGATAAACGAGTTAAATGCAATTAATACCTAAATACGAAAAATCCTTAACTAAAACTCCAGGTCTTAAATTTAAATACTGATATAGATAAGTAACCAATATCATAATTATCTATTTATTTATCTATTATTTATCTATATACCATTCAATTGCCTAACTAATTGTTTACTTTAAATATCATATTATGATGCACGAAACTACTGTATTTCAGATTTCTCAATATTATTTTAATAATTGTTCGACAATTTGACAGCAGCGCTAACTCTTTAAAGGAATTTCATCTGACAGTCCGATCTATACAAAGTTCCCAAAAACTGGTGTTGGTATCTACATAACAAAATTATCTGCAATTAAAAACGTTACTTTATCTGAGTAAGATAACATTTTTGATTGATATACGGTAGACCGTGTATCTAAAACCGTGGGCACTAGGTACGTAGTTGCGAATTCATTATTCAGTACAAAGATCGTGCTAAGATGTTACTTCGAGGTCAAGATTTTTGAATAAGATACCCAAGTAGTAGTGATTTAATCTATTCCCGGGTCCCTTGTCAATGTCACGGCACATGTAAGAAATGACGACCATTTTCCGGTGAAAAGAATCGCTGAAGAAAGACGTCGCGCGCAGGCTTGAGCTGTCACGAGATAGGAAGCTGCTTCTATTGGCACCCGGGTGCTGACGACTGGCGGCCATGAATAGCGTATCTGATGTATTTTCTAAAAAATAAAGTATTGTTCTTAAAAATATAGCATACAAAAAAGCTTTCAATCGGTACTACAAATCAATTTATTCTTCAACTTGATAAATTCAATTGAGTCTTCAACTTGATAGGATGCTGGGTACCATCTAAGTCTATTCGTGTCACACGTATTTGTCGTGTCGAATGCCCTTTAAACTTTTCCTGTTGACACGTGTAGGTACAGTTTATTAAATCAAAGTTATTTTGTATAGTTATACATAGGCTGTGATGCTGAAATTAAGAAACTTCCTGTACCCAAATTGGTATCTTTGTGCAAGGTAAACTATTTATAAAATACTGTAGGCAAAGACCCGAAGGGAGAGTATTATAAAATTATGACAGTGGTGTTATGTCCAACTAAAATAATACCATTACTTCCATTATAATACGGTCGTAAAAATGAGGCTATGCTTTTAAAGCGCCACTACCTGTAACAACCATATCTTTCGACGCGGCGACGGTTGGACGATTTATTGTCATTCTTATTAAAAAAAAAATGTTTTGATATACTATATTTTTCAGTTTACTACCTATTGTATTTTTATTATATTAAGAACTTGATATTTATTAGGGCTTTTATTGGTCACTGATTGTATCAACAAAAGGCTATCAAAAAGACAAATTGAGACCCAATTTCTGTATCCTCAAACTGTCTTCGGCAATAATACTGAAAAGCCCAAGATATCTAGGTATACTTATCTAAACATTCACAGAGAACCAATTACGTGAACACAAAGCCTATTGTTGTGTTTGACAACTCAAAGACGATCCGAAGTGCTCCGGAGCGCCGCGTGCTTCCGACGCGCGGCACGGCGCGGCGCGGCGCGGCACGGCGCGGCGCGATGCGGTGCGGTGCGGTGCGGCGCGGTGCGGTGCGGCACGGCAGCGCACACACGGACTGTAAACATACGCTACTCGATTTAAAATATCCTCTCGGGCGAATACAATATTACGTTATTGGACATAGATAAACGTTGATGTAAATAAAAAAGGAGCAGATGTGTTAGGTAACAAGTTTTTAAATTTTTTAAATAGACAACCTGCAAAGAAACTTTATGAAAGAAAGCTGCTGAAAGCACGTTTTATTTCATAGAGTTATAAACAAAATTATGCTTCCTTATCACAAAAGTATCAAAAATTATTATCCTTCTTTGTTCCGTTTCCATAAAAAAAGAGATTTACGTAATTATAATAATATTATGTCAGCTGCGCCCAATACACTTGTTTTATTCCAGTGTTTCAACTTTCGTTTTAGGACCTAGAAATTACTATTGATTAGCTTATATAGCTAAATATAATATTATTATTCATCTAGTGAATTTACGAAATTCGTTCGTGTGTATAGAATGCCTACCTATTCGAGTGTTTATCATACAGGATTAATTCCAAATACAAACAATAACAATGGCCTAGAGTCCATGGTAAGTTTATATAGTATACCTAATTCTGTTGAACAGGGATAGATATCAGTGTTTGCCGCTATGTATCTACTAATAAAGGTTAAATAATAGTAGATGTAGATGAACAGTATCGGAATCCGTAACCTCGAGCTCTAGTTGACCGTTATTGTTGATATCTATGCCCTACCTTAAAAATGTACTACAATTAGTATTCCAAAATTGATGAGGGTTCCCTAAATAACATCCTTTTTATTTTCCATTATCCTCTGCTAGTATTTAGGGCGGCCTGCGTCACGCAGATTAGCCCTTCGTCCTTCGGTCAATTAAACCAATCCTGCGGGAATTAATAAAATATCAGGGTTATTTGCACATAGATACCTACATTACCTTGATGTTATAATAATAATAATATGTGGCTGGCTGTTTATTAAGTTAGTACAACATTTGGTTCAAATTCATGACCTTGACAAAGTAAGTATTATACAACATTGTGTCGTCATTACTCGAGAACTCTTAAATGAACATTTATAATATTATGCATTCTTCATCTTATAGTATCTATATTAAAAATAAAAATGTTGTTTTAAGGAATTGTGCTCATGTAGAGGTATAATGTACACTAGGTGTAAGAATATTTTGTAAAATTAGAAGCCATTGCATCTTTCCCATCGATTGAATGGAACGGTCAAAGTATCCAATAGCGACGCGACGTGTCTGTAGTTGATTGCATCACGCGAGTCGCAGCCCGCCGACCGACGAGCGACGTTTATTGCGACTGCTGCAGTAACACACACCCCCTCAGCTGCACCAGTTACATCAGCTACACCAGCTACATCACCTGCATCAGCTGCACCGGCGGCGCCAGCTGCACCGCGGCGTCAGCTCGCGGCATACCGAAAACGTACTAAACATAATACTACATACCTACTTGATATACATTCGACCACATATTTATTCAAATGTATAAATTAATTCAACTTTATTATCGGCTGACATCTGTTGACTTGTTGTGATCGATTATACGATGATCGACATAGCTGAAAGGCATTGACTGGTCTTTAAATTGATATTTCATGTCGAACAATGCACTGTATGGAGTGTCGAAGCCTGTAAGCAGTGTGTGTACTTCAGCGATAACGCGATTCTGTTCCGACGACAGTACAAGTTACAGCCGAGAGTTGAATCATGGGAATACTACTTAGAAATCATACTTTAGAGACAGCAAGTTATTTGTATTTTCTACGTTGCACATATTATTATAGGCACCTACGTGTTAAAAACCAATAAACCGCATCAAAGCTTCCGATTCATTATATTTTACTGATCAAAATATTCCAAAATGTACAATTTATTACTCGCTATAAAATTATGACAGGGCATGGATTGATTGAGTGATTATGGCATAACAGCTTCTTTTTACAGGGTATCAGTCTTCAGATTTTACAAAACGGTTAATTTGCCAAACTTAATAATTTCTTAAAATAATGCTTCAGCGTAAGACTATCGTGCTACCAATATGGGAACTGTAAAGTTTTCGAATCGTTATCAAGCAAAACAAATTACGCAAGTTAAATCCGTTACAGTAGTTTAATTCCAATTGTCATACTTGATAATCATTTGATATCAGCTGAAGGTCGTCCACACCTCACCACAGACAGCTTCTTTCGCCAAGGTTAGATCCGATAACCAGTCCCCCCCCCCTCCACCGGCACCGCTCGGACATCAAGCAGCCGCGACTACCTATACTTACATAATTATAATTAAGTACACATGTCCTATACTTTGTCTTAGATCTTATATGTCAATCAAACACGTGACTAGTGCTCACGTTGGAAAGTGTTTGATTTTACATATTTATTAACAAACATACCTACACACTCACAAACTTCAGCGTTTATAATATTATTAGTTAGTTTATATCATACCTACCTACGTACCTAGTTACGCATAAATAAGTATTTTATAATATCTTTAAATTATATTCGCTTTAAACTCGTTTATTATACAAACACGCCATTTTTAGTTGTTTACAATAAGAAGGAACCCACTCTCGTTATTAATAAACAATTATTTGAGCCACAATATAACAAAATATTATTATTATTTGTATAAATAAATATTGTGTTATTAATACTTTATGTGACGAATGGATAAAAGCGAATTTACGAGATGCTGTAGTTCTCTAACAGATATAGTATTATTCATTTTTTTTTTCTTTATCGGTTATAACAGATTGGAATAAAACAACTAGGTATATATTATTATATAATATATTAATATTTTTATCTCTCATAAACTTATTCATTCATTTTTACTGGATTCAACATCCTCTTTGTGGATTATTAGCGCTAGTAAATGCTTTGATCAGAGTGAGGCACGCTGGGGTTCCAAATCTTTATAAGTATTATGTTTGTTTTTCATAATATCGTCAACATCATCACAATATTCAATCAATCATTTTATTGGGTAACTTTTGACGCGTTGTTGTTGTCTAAGGCAGAAGATTATTTTTAATTTGCTCAGGCAACTCAGAACTTTGAACCTCATTGACGTATTTATTTACGTCATAGAATTAAATCATTCGAGATGATCGCGCGGAATAAACCTTAAAAATACCTTCGCCTCACTGTGAATATGCTAATTTTCGGGTCTAAAAATACGAAGTTACTTAAATTATTCGGACCAGATAACATGTCACAAAAATAATAAAACAAAATGTTTTAGATATCTGACATGAGGTGACGAAAACTATTTTACAACTCTACTAGCTGTCAAGGCCGTTTAACTTGAAATTAAAGAGAAAATGAAAGTAAACCATAAAACAAGAAATCCAAGAAAAAGCATTAGGCCTAAAAATGAAGACCGTTATTTATCGATATTATAGCAATTAAATTAAAATAATCACTGATTGTTTTTATCACCGAGTTACTAGTTACCTATGGTTTCTCTAACGCAGATCTGCCGACGAAGAAGTTAGCAGAATGCAACGACAAAACTTTTATACCTACCTATTAGTTTTAATTGTATTATTGACGAAGTGAATTTGTCTTGATAGTTATACCTAGTGGAGAGCAGATTGAGTTCATAAACCACGTGCATCCGAATGAAGTGTGCATATTTGCGATCCAATTCTGAATTAAAAGAATATTTATACTTTGTAGCTTTAAATGACAGATTAATCCATTCAAAGATGTTACAAAATAAGAAAAAGTTTTTATAAATTGGAATGGAATTTACAACGGATGTAACTCGCGTATTTTGTTCTCTTTGCTGAGAATTCGAATATTAATACTTCCCATATTCGTAGTACGACTGAGCTTATGATAGTCTAATGCTAAACTAATCCATCATCTTTTTCTTAGAACACACACGGGTACACTGGTACACGCAGCCTTCGTATCTAATAGACTACAAAACCATGAAGAAAAAAAACATGTGAAATGTCCCATCGTGAGTTACAGTTAGTAGGCTAGGACCATATTATAAAAGAACTTTAAACACTATGCTGTCATTTTTTACCGGTACAGGAGAGTAGGTAAGTAATTAGATTTTTTCAGGAACAAGTGAGGAGTTAAGACTATTTATTAATGTAGTCTATAATGATCATATACTGCGTAATATATTTTATTAGATTCCGATTACATCTGCTTAAATCGTCAATGAAAGTGAGTCGCATATCTAAACATGCTTTCACTTTTAATAGCGATTTGAATAGTTATGAGAATTTCGTTGCGCCCGAGATTATGACTTAGTTTTGTCAATTTTCGGATATTTAATTAGTTCTCAATGACGTAGTGGTAAATTGTTAAAGAATCGGACATTTAGACGAGTAACTGGGTTATCACGGGTTGTTGTGACTATCAGAACCGGTCAGGCGAGGCTTCCGGACGATAATTACCTACCTTCATAACTAATAAGGAAATTATAAACAAGTCGAATTAGTTTGAACGAATATAGACTGAAGTTATATAAAAAACTTTATTTATTTAAAATCATCATAACACGCATTAAATAATGTTTTTTTTTTTTAATTATTTTAACTTTAATCGTTGACCCTCGGACAATCGGACATGACCGCAACCGACGTCAACTCAAATTGTCTAAATTGGTTATTTTTTTAATTCCAATAGTGTTTTTTTACAGATATTTCCTACTTATTAAGTTCCTTACGGCTCCTCACGTAAATAAAAACCTTACCCACCATCAACACGTTTCACTTTTCCGATCTTTAGTTATTATATTATATATTATTGTATACTAGGTACCTAATTAGCTTTGGCGATATTCGGATTCTTCGGATGTATTCGGAATGATTTTTGAAAGTTATACTAAAAAAGATCATACCTACATAGCTATACCTACTGTTTATTTAATTTTAAGACATTAAGTATCAATTTATTTTAATTTAATTTAATTATTCATTTATTATCATGATAATGAGTACTTCATATTCCATTTCATTAATATATTATCTAAGGTATCAGTATTCGAGTGTTTCGTCGAAATATCACAGAAATGGATTCCACACTGTGGGATTCCCCACAGTTCCAAGACTTGGTCAGCTTTATAATATTTTATAACATAAGTATTTACAATAAAAATGTTGTAATAATTTAACTTACGCATATTCAAATGTTACACCGTTATTAACTTTCCTAAATAGAATGGGTGGTTGCTTTGTTAAATAAACACACAAAATAAAATAAGTAACTTTAATATACTAATAAACAAATTACAGTCAATATTCTTCATCATGGAATAACATTATTAAGTCTTGTAAAGTAATACAAACAAACAATTTAACTTCATCATTTCCATAACATAACTTTCTCCACTTGTTTCCATTTATATAATCATCGGTAACTATTTCGTCCCTCCGCCAATCACACCTCCCCTTTTCTTAGACTCTATCGTCTAAGAACTGCTAAATTCTATTAAAATAGATAAACACAATAGGTATTTACATGCTATTTTTACTTAGTTTGTATTATAATGGCTGCCAAATTGCCAATTAATAAAAAGAAATACCGTAGGTAATAGAAAAACTTTTTATACCATAGTGCATAATCTTTCATCTTACTGTATTGTCGGTGTACCTAGGACACCTGGCTCGACATCGGAGCCGGCGCAGTTCATAAGAGATGAAACATTGACAACGAATATTACGTAAGTACATAGTAAATGCATTTCAGATGATATGTTCCCCTATATACATTATACAATCACTATATTATATCGTTTATACATTACAACAATAAATACCTACAGAAGAGAAATTTTGAGGGAAATTGGTGAAACCAAGATCCTGATCAACTTATTCGTCTACACGTCAACTTTGCAATCGATCTTTGCGATCCATTGAGTTTGAGTGAAAGCCTAAAGAAAAGCAAGTAAATTTGAAGTTATTTACACCTGGTCGCTTATTTCATGTGTTACAATTTGGTTAAAATCGTATATTATTATCTGAATAACCAGTGTTTAAGAAATACGAAATAACTTTGCTCGTGCAACTACTTATTTACGACGTGATAGTATTGTCGATTTTTTATAATCTTCAATATACTTCTAGAAACTCACGTACACCTTATCTCGTACCATACTGTAGGTTATATTTGTATCGCTGGCGAGCTTTCTCTGCATTAAAAAATAAAAGCTGAGCTAACAGCTGTTCAGCCAGATTATTATCAATGCAATTTAAATTAATGTCATAAATATCATAGTTTTACCGGAAGGCTTGACTCAACCACATACAAACATTCAAATCAACCCATTAAAACCAGCAGAATGCTATTAATCCGCTTTCAATAAGTTAGGCATGATCTTTTTTCTCTGTCGCAGCATGTGACCGAAGAGGTAGGGGAACAGCGGAATGTACGCCAGCATCTGAGTACACGTGTACAGGAAGAAGAATTGACTGAACCACCAGTGGATCCACACCGGTATACTCAGCAGCTCCAGAATATACCACACTGTCCTATTACGAACTTCGCCTAAAGCATGATACATACAGAGTAGTTCACCGGTCACTCCCAGCGGGTACAAGAGATAGAACGTAGAATATCTCAGAAAGATGAGAGTTTTTGGCATGTATTTCACTATGTTAAGGGTATAGAAACTGTACCGTATGATCTCTGTGACCGACCACGCCAGCACGCACAGCACCAGTCCCGGGCTCACAGACGCGCCGTGCGTGTTCAGCAAGGCACCGACTACTATGAACACGCGCGAGTACACCTGCGTCAGCGTGACCAGCACGCCCGACGGCACGATGCCCAGCGCCGCGTGCAGGATCTCCAGGATGGCAGCATTTTGAAACACGACCACGGTCCACTTTATTTCTTTCCAGAAGTCCTCCAACGTTCCCCGGTTCAGGAAGTAGACCAACGTCTGCAGCAGAAGATACGTCCAGCCGACGATCTGCACGCTGTTGTACACGAACAGGTACAGCTCGTGCAGCTTGATGGAGAAAGTGCGCACTCGGTGACCCTTCGCCGAGGACTTCGGACTGGACGACATCATTTTAATGTTTAACTTGCTCGTGGTAAACATTTGGTTCGATATTCACGAAGGTTGACTAGATACTGAGACGAGCCACGGAACGATTCTAATATAAATTTCGTTAAAATTAAATTAGTTATGCAAAAATACTCGTTTGTATGACGTGTTATTTTGTTGGTAACTGGAGCTGGCACACGTCAGCGCCGCGCGCCCGCGACTGACGCCGCGCCGCACCGCGCCGGCCGCGCTGCGCCGTGCGCGAGCGCACCTCTCCGCAGTGTCGGCAGTTTCTCTTCCTGAATTACCATAAAAACTTGTTTACAAACTCTACATACGTAAGTAAAGATATTTTTTTTTGTATCGAGCCTTGTGTTATTGTTGATATTTTAATTTTATATAAATTGCAGAGCTGTGTTTTATTTATCTAAACTAGATATTAGTCTATTAAATAGATACTGACCTTTAATTACATTTTTATTTTATGAACTGCTTAAAATTCATTTAAATTAAAAATGTTAATACTTACCTATAAGTGTCGCGTTTAAATCAATGAAATTTAGGAATTCATTCAGAGATCATTTTTATCAAAATCCAGGGACATTTAACACAGCTGTGTTAATTATAATTCCTATAAACATTAATAATATTTTTTTAGTTTTGTTTGCAAGTAGGTAGGTATGTAAACTCTTGAGATGTTTTAATTTTTGTTATTTTTTTTTCCTATGGTGATAAATTAATAGATACCTACATACTAGAAAGATCGTATTATTTACATGCTGGCGACTTACAGTTCGTATTCGTATATTACTACTGTAAAGTTTTCGAAACGTCAGCATTAATTTATATGCATACACGCGAGGTAAATCAGAAATTATAATGATCATACATTTTTTTTGGGTCGTAAGCCGGGTCCCGTCGCCGCAGATAGAGGTCGATCAACTTTGGTAACTCTTCATAAGCAACTTTTACTCGAGACCTACCTCGATCGGGTTTTTTCAACAAAATATAAAATGATAAAAAATATAGCTGTCTTACGACTAATCTAAAAATATCCTGATCAAAAGTTGATTTAACCTAAGAATACATCTTTAATAATAAAATGAAAAACCTACAAGACTTGCTTTATGAAAGATTTTTTTCTTAATGCTGCAAGTTTCTTTTTGCTCATTTTAATATTTCCTTCATTGTGCCCGATAACAAAGGGACGGGATTTAATAATCTCCTGCTAACGCACCTGGGAAATAGAGAATAATGTTTTGGCTATCGAACAAAGAATTCACAAGAACTATTCACGAAGAGACATGCTATTCAGCACACGCGTCCTCCGACTAGGCTCTCAGCAGCAAGTGGCAGCACTCGGCAGCAGCGGCTATCACTGGAAGAGTTTATTTATTAATTACCTATATTGTTGGAGGACTAGTCGTCATAGCGGACGTCGTCGATGGTAAACGAATTTACATAAAGAAATAAAAAGGTATATTGAATTAAAACTTTAATTTCAATTAAAATCTTTATCAGTACGTACTTAACTGTCTATGTGCTGAATTGCATCCAAATCCGTTTGTTTATTGACCAATTTTGTTTGATATTGTAAAAAACATAATAGCGTATAAACATGTTTTTGGCCGCCTTTAACGCAAAAAACATATAATTCTGGTTTCAACCAGTAATCAGGTATTGTATGTTATTGCATTGCTTTTTGTTGGCTTTTATTGTTAAGAGTCAGCTGTTTTCTCATACATCTTGTTGTAAAACCGGTAGTAAATAGTGCAGGCCGCGGCCGCACGCGGGTCTCCGCGTTACTGCGGCGAGGGAGGTCGCGTAATTACAGACCCTCCGTGACCTTACTTCACTACCTACTTTATGTTTAATATCCCTCTAATTTCATGAACCCGTACGGTTTTTTTACTTATTTAGATATTTATTACAAAGAAAAGGTATTTATAATTTTTTGAGGATAGGATTACGGTATTATATTCATTACCATAATGCACGCTGTTGGGGATTTCCTTGATGATGGCAGGGTTTTTTTATATTGCAAAACGGATAATCCGACACTGCTCTTGTACGATAACCTACCTCTCTCTATAATCATATTATTTAACCAATGAGATTATAGAGTAAGTGCCTCAGAGTACCGATGATGATCTACAGAATAATAAATTACCGTTGCGTTGCGTGCTGTAGGTAATTAAATACACTCCGATAAGTATTAGTCTTTTCTCTCATTTCTCAGTAGACTCGAGTAAAGGAATAGTTAGCACTCATTTGTCTGATTCAGTCATCCGTTCTAACATCTGCTAACAAGCTCTCAAGTTAGAAAAAGTATCATGTAGCAAATAAAGTAACAAGCAAGTAATAAACTAACTTAGTCAGACTAGTAAAATCTCTACGGAGCATCATGACGTCACACCTCGGCCCCTAAGCTCGTTCCCTTTTTACAGTTCCTTCAGGGACAAGAACTCACATCGTGTTAGACACAGTGCCCGGCGGGCTCGTGTGTGTCGACACAGTTATAATATCGCGACTCAACACAACACGATAAATATAATAAAAAATAATTTAAATACAACTAACGATTTTTTCAGAATCCTACGTTCAAATCATGACTTACTGACCATTTGCTGCTTGCTTCGAGGAATTCGAGAACATTCATAGAAAATATTCTAAGAAACTAAGAATCTGACCAAGTTTTGAAATTGTTTAAAAAGTAACTTGTTCTACCGCTGAGCTCGACAATATTATAATGTAATAAATACCGTCAGCGACACGAGGGTCACTCCTGTACACTCCCGGACACTTAATAGTACACACAAGTTGCAAGCGACATCCGACTACATGTGTAATCGGACATTTCAGGACAACTTCACAGTTTCACGCAAGCTATACCACCAACAATACCGCTTCGGAACTTTAGACTTTATGCTTTTAATAATAGGGGTTAGAGAACCATGGAACTAGTGGCGTTACTGTTTAGGGGTTTGATAATAGTTATACTGTAGACAATGTTTTCATTTAATTGGGGCGACCCGACATTTGTTTAAAATAAGCACAAGAATGCTCCATACATTGTTATTTAAATAAAATAGTTAGATATAGGTAGGTACGTGGTTAGTATTTGTTTATACATCGCATCGTATATAGTAGTGGGATTATTTCCTGCGATCCTCTGTTATAATCGAAAATGTAACTACTTTCTGCTAGCCAATTTGAACTCCCGAGTCCCTTCAAGAGTTTTAAACTAAATAAGCATAATATATTCACAGTAACTCCTTGTAATGTGACTTTCTTTCTCTGGCTTTATAATTTGAAATCTGAGCAAAAGGTCCGGCCGGCGCGGAGAGGGCCGTAATGTTATTTGACGAGCCCTGCTTGCAGTAAACAGGCTCCGGAAATTTGCTCCCATTTTAGTTACAAAATATGTCGTCGTCCTACAGAACCGGAAAGTTTCCAAATTAAAATATAAACTTTGTCCTTGTTGCTTATTATTGGCGAATATAAAAAATGTTGAATAATAAAAGCTAACGTTTGAAGAAAAAAAAAGTATGAAAAATATATGAGATAATATTATTGTACGGTTTCACGGTCCCCATTATAATATTATTACCATATGGCTAGTGTACTTATTATAAACTAGCTGTGCCCGCGACTTCGTCCGCGTGATATTTAACCCCGTTATGGGGCGAACTTCATTAGAATACGGATCTATATCTGAATCCCTAACGTTTTTTAACCTATTATTGCATTCCCTTAACGCTTTATGTCGTAATTAATGATCCTAACACTCTTATGACCTATTATTTTCGTTTTCCCAACATCGTATAAACGTTTTTTTTTTCCACATAATGTTTTATTTCCCTAACGTACTTACCACTTGCCATATTGATTATTCATCCTAATCCTAATTGGTTATGGCGCTTCGCCGGCCGCTGCCGAGGCAAGCTCGCTTCACTCGCTCGGCTTTCGCGCTGTGGGGTCACAGTTCAATATTAATTGATAAGTATACTGACAAAACCTGGTTTGTTAACGTTATGTCGTAAATATACTTTTATTAAAAGTACCGATCCTGACGCTTCACCGGCCGCTGCCGCGGCATGCTTGCTTCGCTCGCTTGGCTCGCGTGCTGGAATGTCACTGTTCTACCTAACACTCCTCCTCGCTTCGCTCGTCGTCGCATCTAAAGAAGACCTTCATTTGCTGCTGCCGCGGCACGCTCGCTTCGCTCGCTCGGCTTGCACGTTGTTGGGTCGCAGTTCAATTAATTAGTATATTATTAGTATACTGACAAAACCTGGTTTGTTAATGTTATGTCGTAAATATATTTTTATTAAAAGTATCGGTTCTGACGCTTCGCCGGCCGCTGTCACGGCATGCTCGCTTCGCTCGCTTGGCTCGCGTGCTGGAAGGTCACAGTTCTACCTAACACTCCTCCTCGCTTCGCTCGTCGTCGCATCTAAAGAAGACCTTCATTTGCTGCTGCCGCGGCACGCTCGCTTCGCTCGCTCGGCTTGCACGTTGTTGGGTCGCAGTTCAATTAGTTAGTATATTATTAGTATACTGACAAAACCTGGTTTGTTAATGTTATGTCGTAAATATATTTTTATTAAAAGTATCGGTTCTGACGCTTCGCCGGCCGATGTCGCAGCATGCTCGCTTCGCTCGCTTGGCTCGCGTGCTGGAAAGTCGCAGTTCTACCTAACACTCCTCCTCGCTTCGCTCGTCGTCGTACCTAAGGGAGACCTTCATTTGCCGCTGCCGCAGCACGCTCGCTTCGCTCGCTCGCCTTGCGCATTGTTGGGTGGTAGTTCAATTAATTAGTATATTATTAAAAGTACCGGTTCTGACGCTTCGCCGGCCGCTGCCTAACACTTCCCTTATTCGTAATAAATGAAACTAACAAAAGTATCTTACTTTCGAAATTGCATAATTTATACAGCTACCACTGAGTTTAACATTTTTTTATTTAAATCGGACAAAGTTTCTGAAGAAATCATACACGTGAGGTTTAGGTGGCTATTTATATAAAGGAATGATTACCACACTTATTATCAAGATCTTACAAAACAACAAAACAATTTTACAATTCAATCCAAAATAAAACCTTAATATACCGATTAAATACAATAATAGTGGTTTTACGTAATAAAACATTTCCCAGTTTGCCTCATTGGCTATAATGAGATACCAGTGTCCAGTATATCCAGTTCCGCATCCACGAACTCGCGCAAAGCATACTCCTTATAAGCTCACTCGGTCTTGAGGATATGTTCAGGGTCGTTTTCACAGGAGCTCGCGCCAGCTTGCTTCACCTCCGTCTCGTCCCGGTCCGCCAGTTCTATTATCACTGCTTTTTTATATATTGTATAATTTTATTATGTCAGCTCTTGGTCGCGAAGAACACTTCTATTTCTCTACGTAATGACACCAGTTTCCCCTCGCAAGTTAAACGGGGTCTGCTTACCCAGGAACAGTATTAAATGGTCCTGATTACACCATCCACGGGGTATTACATAATAATCCCATTTTCGTTACCACTGAAGAAATCATACACGTAACAGTTTGGGTATTTATTTAATGTTAGGAATGACATTAGCAACCGTTGCTATGCATAACTACATACTTTTTAAATGTCATAAGGCTTCATATTTTCCCCGTTTTATACACATTTTTCACTGTTTCTTCGCTCCTATTGGTCGCAGCGTGATGTTATATAGCCTAAAGCCTTCCTCGATAAATGGTCTATCCAACAAAAAAAGAATTTTTGAATTCGAACCAGTAGTTCCTGAGATTAGCGCGTTCAAACAAACAAACAAACAAACAAACAAACAAACTCTTCAGCTTTATAATATTAGTATAGATTTGTTATGACTATGTCGGTATAAAGTTTGCTAAAGCCGAAATGAACTTTCTTTTCTTATGATTTTAACAATATCTGGCTCAGAGGAGTCGCATGCAATAAGACCGCGCGCAGAGACGCCGCGCCCCGCGCCCCGCGCCCCGCGCCCCGTGCGCCACACCGCGCACACTGCAAGCGTTGTCTACCTACAATCTTTATCACCGCGTATTTTAGTACTCAATATAAATGATAGGTACCTATATTTATTTATTTCCAGGATTATCCAATAAGCAAAATACAATTAATTAATAAATATGTACGTACATATATTTTAATGTAACATGCATTGAAATATATTTAAGTACATATTACATAGTGTACAAAAGACGAACTTGATATTCACAGATGTATTTTACGCACGAACTATGAAATAGTTCCAACTTCAATCTTACATACGTAAGTTTTACAGATAGATACAGTAAAAGTCCATTTCCACTTCTTTCTAATTTACTTACTTACGTTTTATATATTACTAGCTTCTGCCCGCGACTTCGTCTGCGTGGAACTCCTCCTTTTTTGCAGTCGGTTTAAAAGTAGCCTATGTCCTTTCTCAGGCTCCAGACTTTCTTTGTACCAAATTTCATTTAAATCGGTCCAGTAGTTTTAGCGTGAAAGCGTAACAGACAGACAGACAGAGTTACTTTCGCATTTATAATATTAGTAGGGATTCTTTGTCTACCACAAACTAATTTGCTCCCTTCAGAAATAAAGGAAAATTTAAGACCTAGGCGATTTTAAGAAAATATGAAATAACTTATAGGTAATTGCATTAAATGATTTATATTTTATCCTCATGATGGGTTTAAGCTTTGTCTCTCTGGAGTTATCTACCTGTGCGGCGCGGTGCAGGCGCGGTGCAGGCGCGGTGCAGGCGCGGTGCAGGCGCGGTGCAGGCGCGGGGGCCGGTGCAGGCGTGCAGGTGGCGTGGCTGTGAAATGAGATTTCCCACTTGCAACTGCACTATATTGCATTGTGCTCCGCTCTGTGCCGTAATACTTAGCGACGCGACGACACAAATATTATCAACTTTACATAAAAAAAAATGGAACTATAATAATTTCTTCCGCATTCCTGTGTCAAATGCATCGTTGACGGAGGTTACGAGTAGATTGGAAAGGGCTATTTGAACAAGCTAATTCGCTCGAGGTCAGTTGTTGAATAAATATAAAAACACAAGATTGAAACTTTTTTTCTGTGATTGAACAAATCGTAAAAAGTTAACGAGATGAGTAATAAAATAAGCGATAATATTCCTCTTATCCACTCAGCCGAAAGAATGGGCGACAAATAAAATTGGAATCTCAATTTGATTAAATCACTGGGATCAGATTGAGAACAATTTCATTTGCGATTCGAAGGAAAAGATGATTTAACTGAATTGCTTTGTTTCTTCGTTTTGGCAAAAGATTGCGCGCAATTTCACTTAATTAATTTTATTAAATTTTTAAGTGTTAAGTAGTAATAATATAAAATAATTCCCTTGAGTTGACATAAAAAGAATAATTTCGATGAATAAGACAATAAGTACTCATAATATGCCATTGCTTAGAACTAGGTTCAGTAGATCCATTTAGAGATATTGATTAATTATTATCACAGAGCGGGTATATGACCGAGTGCATTACGTATTGTCAGGCGGTGGCGACAGCGGTGGCGGAGGCGGAGGCGGCGGCGGAGGCGCAGGCGGAGGCGGCTGACGGCGTGTCTTGCTCTAATTGAATTCGTTGTGGCTCTAAAACACGAATAACCGTGTATTACACAAGTTCTGAGCGAGTTCAAAAATGCACTTTGAAATTTCTTATTGAAGTAGTTTTTTAACATCCTGAAAGCTCCCGATGTTCGTAAGATTTCAACTGAAAAGGTATAAAATTTACTTGTTTTTTATTTCTGACTAAATTGCATAGGAATTTTTAATACTCCGATATAAGTAGGTACCTATGTATAAAAAATAAACTTTTATTTCATTATAAAAGGATTTGAGTGCAATTTAGGTCCGGGTTTCTAATCGTTTCTGAAAAATTAGTTGAGATTTTTTCTTTATCTTTCCCGCCATGATTCCTAGCCTTGTTCCAACATAAGCTCTGAGCTGATCCGCAGCCACTAATACCATTGTGTACATCCACTGCAGCCTCCCTCCACTCCGGTACCCACGCGTCTTCCTAAGCCAATCCAGCTTATCTTCCTTCTCCGTCGCACTACCTTCTCCCTCGCATGAGAAACAAGGACAATCTGAGTTATTCGCACAAACCTTGGTCGTAGATGGAGTATCGGTGTACAGCATAGGAACCGCCTCCTATTTCACACAGAAGCACTTACTTTATTGAGGATCCGACTATTTTCTCCATCATACAAAACTTTGGGTAGTTTTACGTTGGCTGTTTGATTTACTATGTTAGCTTCGAAGTAGACGCCATTTTCCAAATAGTAGTAAGTAAATACCAAGCTTTGTTTTACTAAATAATATACCACAATACTTTAATCTATCATTGTCATCTATCATCTATATACAACAGTGGTGTATCAGAGGTGCCGATTAAGACTTTCGATTGTACCCACTGTAACATATACGAGTAGGTATATATGTGCATTATAAAATACTAGCGACCCACCCCGGCTTCACTGGTACTATAAACCTTCCTCTTGAATCACTCTATCTATTAATAGAACCGCTTCAAAATCCGTTGCGTAGTTTTAAAGATTTAAGCATACAATGACATAGAGACGGACAGACAGCGATAGTGACTTTGTTTTATACCATGTAGTGATAGTGTTATGCACTAATTGCCAAAACATGTTATTTATCAACTTCGGGTAATATTTAACATTCGCAATAATAACGAATGTGCGATTTTTTAAAAACTGTATTGACTTGGCTAACTGTTTGTTATCATGTCAATCTACGTCATTCAGCGGCTAACCTGTTCTTAGTTGCGTACGTTAGTGATGATTTACGAAAATTGTACAATAATATACCTATCATATCCTGTCCTTATAGAAGCGTTTAGCTAATTTCATTTAGGTACTTTTGGAAATAAACTGCTCGGTTTCATTAAAAATAATTTATTGAATTCCTGTACTGGAAATACGACCTTTTTACCTAAAAAGGTGATCGCATAGGTATGTGATATACATATTATTATGTATCAAAAATTAAGAGGTAGATTTATGTTTATTCATAGCTTAGATACATACCTGTTTTCTTTTATAACCAAAAGGGCTTCTTACTTGTTTTCCGATATTTCTTTTTTGTCTCTTTTTTTTTCAAATTTTCTTAACGTATAAACCTTTCCTGGACTTCCACAAATATTTGAAGACCAAACGTCGCCAAGGAACCCAGCCGTTCTCGAGTATTACCGTGATTACCGAACAGCAAATCAAGAATTCGGTCCTATTCTCCACTATAATAAATATATTATTTCCGAAACAAACTGGCCTCTTAGGCCAAAGTCAATAGCCAATAAGTTTCTCCCGATGTAGCCGCGGCAGTCCAGCGGGGCAGCGGTGCAGCGGTGCAGCGGTGCAGCGGTGCAGCGGTGCAGCTGCAGTGGGAACGCGCAAGTTGGCTCCTCTTCAACAAGTCTCATATCGGACCAACTACAAGTGGGCTGTTTAAATTGAACTTTATATTAGTAAGTAGGCCGATATCTCCGTCGCCGTAATTGGATACAAGTTTTAAATTGTATCCGCTCTCGACGGAGTGAAATAAGTAAGACAGAAAGCTTACTAGCAATTACCGAATTGGTAAGAATAACCAGTCTTGTTCCAAATATTCAAAATAACAAATATGTGAAAATCTTAACGAGTGTATTTCTTCGTGTCTATGATGTAAAACCAAAAACTCAGATTTAAATTTGAAGCTTGAAATTCAAAATTAGAGAAAGGCTCAGATAGTTGTTTATCAGTCAAATACTCTTGCTCGTAGGTACATTGTTACGAAAGCTTCAATATTTTTTTGAACGGTATCAGTATGGAATGGAAACTGCCGACGGCGGTGATGTCCGAGGAAAACATTTTCATCTAGAAACGCGATGGAGCTGCAAACCTATTTTCGGATTTTCCCCTCCACGGAAAATTATTGTTCAATCAAATTGTTGACCGCCACCACAGATCCGTAGCAAAATTCGCTTCAAATATTTATACTAGTTTAGAGAAGTATATTTTTAACTCAAGTTTTCTTCAGAGCTAAATAACCTAATGGATAGCCTGCTGGATCTCAATCCAGCAGACTATCCGCTAGTCGTTGGATGGAAAAGTAGCAGCGATTCATCCATCTAAACAGGCATACTTATGCTAGCAATAATATTTTTTAGTAGATTTTTATAAACGTTTTACATAAAGAACCATTTTTGAACGAATATTTACGTTATAAAATGCTCGTTCGGTACCGAAGGCGCAGTGTTAAGATTTCGCGATAATACTCTTTGTCTCAGCGCCGAGCTCTCGCGAACTTCCCCGAACTCCGCCAAATGAACTACGAGTTTAATCTCTCTTTAATAACGTTTTAAGCTTTTAGATCAGAAAACTTTAGCATTCCAGGTGTTGTTTTAATGTGCTTATTTTGTTAGCAGCGACGAGTAAGCCTAGCAATTTGTAGATAAGTATGTTGTTTAGCTGTTTTATTTATATTTAAAATTATTTTTAGGTATAAAACAATACGGATCTGTCTGTCTAGAGCAGACTATAATTATGCGAGTTGCAGAGTAACATCGATCTCGTTACGTTTTTTAAAATATTATTATGTCTTACTTGTCTAAATTATGTATTATTAATTATCTAAATACTTTCACGAGTGGTTGATTGAAGGCCGAGTGAACCAACGTAATGACCACGACCCGGAGGATGCAGTGCTGGGTCTGGGTCCCTAGTCCCCACGAGACCTGGTGCAGGGCGCTGGAATCCACTGCAAGCAGGCGGCGCGGCGCTTCCCCGGTCGCCATAGAGGACTTAGGTGGTGCCCGCCGCTCCGGCCAGCAGTGGACGTCGTGACTCGTGGCAATGATGATACTTACAATGTAAATATTTTGTATATTTCCGCAGCATTCAGCCGCGGATTTACACGCAGAAATAAAGATAATAACGTTTGAACAATGTTGTCAGAGGTACAATGAGGCTCGTTAACTCTCCTTTGTCCGAGTCTCGCCCACCGGCGCCGGCTCCACCGACACCGGCGTGTTATCTCCGACCCAATTACACGTATTTGATAGAATAGAAAACAAGGCCTTTGTCAAAAAAAAATATCAAACGATCCTTTATTGAGTCACAGTGAAAATGCTTTTTTATATTTTATTACAAGTGCCGTCGCGACACGTGGATCATAATATATGTACCTGGGTACAAACAAAAAGGATTTGTGGCTCTGCGTCGCTTTACACGCAGTCGATCAGAGAGAGGCGGATTTATCACAGATTTCGAAAACAAAATTCTCCTTTATCACTATGGATATTTATTCCTAATTGTTACGAGTATAATCGTAGTATTCCTATGTGTTGTATTATCTGCAATTATTATAAAACTTTTCGGATAGCAACACACTGAAAGGTAATTTTAACTCTTAGTAATCACGCCTTAGGATCGCAATATCATTAGGTATTATGTGGTGAACCGTTTTGGGAACAAGTAGGTAAGGTATCTTCACTCGGGGACACATTGTAATACATACCAGTTCGTAGAGAATTGCCTTTACTTGGCCCTTTATAGTCGACGCCTTTGTTCTTTTACTTTGTAAATAAAGCCTTACAAGATAGACTTCTATTATATTATACATAACCATACACAAATTGAGTAGGTATTTCTTTTTTCTTCAAATAGTATTACCTAGATAACCCTCCAGAGACTTTTCATCAATATAATAATATGTACTTAACTTAAAATTATTCTGCAAATGTGATTACGTGTGATTCGTGTACACACTCAGAGGTGTTTATTTACATCAGTAACATATTGCTTACAAGAAACGGCGCCAAAAACTTAGCAGGATGATTGTTGTTGATAAAACAATGATATAACAACAGGCAAAAAATATGTAAATATTTATAAGGACACAAGAATTAACATTGTTGTTAAAAAATCTTAACCCATTTAAATAACCTTTATTGTTAATAAAAAAATATATTTTATTCGGTGTCCTTGAGGTGCGAGGTGAAGAGGCTGAGTAGCAGAATAATAATAAGTAAGTATGTAAAGAACAATGATGATGAGATTAGTAAACATTTGAAATAATCTTACAATACATTTTGTTCAGTTCTACATTTTCAAATATTTGTAAAAAAAATACAGATTTAGTATGATCGTAAACTTCTTTAAAATAAAAATTATAGCCTACCTATTTAACCATTTAGTTATGAAACGGAACAAAATAAATAATATTATATATAATAATTTCTGATGCCTTCGCGGTTATTACACATTGGAATGAAACATCTATTAACGGATTTAACTCGCGTATTTTTACTTTATTTTATTTGCTGACGTTTCGGATTCTTTATAGTTTCCATAATCGTAGCACGACTGAGCTGACAAGAGTCTTACGCTAAAGTGTGACTTTAGCGTTAGACCGAAGTCCGAAACGTCAGCAAATAAAATAAAATAAAAATACGCGAGTGAAATCCGTTAATAGTTGTTTCATTCCAATATTATATACATGTCTAAATAATAAAAAATATATAATGTCAAGTTACAAAGGCATGTAATATTGCCTTGACAAAGGAATACTATAAAAAATAACTAGGTAATCATTGTTTTGCGTAAAACATAAAATACACCTAAATAGCCTTCGGAGAAACTTTGTTACCGGTACTTCAAGGTACTATTATTACAAGATTCGCAGTAAAAGAAAATAATGGCGTCTTTGGCCAATCAATCCTACACATAAAGCAGGCTGGTTGTTTGTTCGTTGTTGTGTAGGCTCTGCCTCCACTCGCACTGAAGAGATAAGCGATAGAGTTAAATAGCCAGAATGAAACGATATTAGGTATTCCGATTCGCCAGAATATTGATGTATTCACTAATATTATAATTTTGTACCTTAAAATAGACTTGTATTTTTATAGCTTACTTTTGTATTTTTATAATGATACCCTCATACTGATCCCAGGGCAGTTGATTACAGTATATTTCGTACTGTATTTGGGGAACATAGTCGCCCATATTGAAATCGTTACCTTATTCTTACACCCATGGCAATAAAACATAATTTAATTCATAATAAGATAAATAAAAAAAAGCTGTAGCGTGAGTTAGCAATTTTGTTTGTTTGACTAGGATGTACATTGTACATAGGTAAGTACCTATGTATTTGTAAATATTTGTCTGCCATGTAGTCAGGCGCGCCCTTAGTAGGTATGATTCGTTTCCGCCGCAGAGCCGGCTGTGCGGCGGCTCGCGGCTGGCAGTTTCGTTTTGATACCTGTAATAGCAGTAATAGTGCGCGGTAATGGGGATATCTCGGAATGCGCCACTAGGGATGCGGACTAACAACATATTATACACATTATATTATACATACATATTATATTATATTATTATTATGTATGTTATTATACCTAATTAATTTTTAAATACTTATTCATATATTTATGTTTCGATGTCTAGCTTTGTACTGTCGTTAGAAATAGTATATATTTATATGAATATAATTTCAAATTGTAGGCACCTACTGTTCTGGATCCACAGAACTATGAACTACACAAAAATAAACAGAAAATATTGTGTTTTCAATTGAAATAATTCAAAAACAAGTATCTAAAATATTATGTAGGTTTATGTTTGTATGGAATAAAAAAACTTTATATGGTGTATGCTGCCATTTCGAGACTTTATATTAATGCCTATAGATATTCGTAGCAGACTCAGTTGAGGATAGTGTGTAGAATACAGTAGACTCTTGTAACGGAGGTAAGTTCTGTTTAAGTACATTATAATGTCGACATCGTGTCGGCGCCGTGTCGCAGCACGGCACTGTTCGACTGAGCTCCGTGACTCCGGAAGCAATGCGTCTATTTAATGTTCTCTTTGTATCTATTTGATGGTTCTCTCCGAGTCGCTGTAATATTATCTATGATACGTTTCCTTCAAAGGACCTTTTATTATCTGGCTTTAATTGTTTCTGTTTATTTCGTATTTATGGTGCATTTTACTGTCTTACTGTGGAATGAATTTATAAAAGATTTTAATGTTAACTATTTGAGGCAGGAGATTCTTTTGTCGATTTTATAAGAAATCTAAACTTACAGATGCGTATATCTGGTGAACCTAATGATCTTTGTAACTGTTTGCATTCATGATAAATATTAAAGCTGTCACATATCTCTCTACATATCTCTCGTATATAATAATAACTGAATAAATAGGTTTATATTTTATCAAACATCATTACACAATAATACTTGTAAGAAAAAAATACAGACAAACCAAAATGAAATCGATCTTTACACAGTTTTAGTTTATTTAGTCGCATCTACAACATGACGCAAAACGCTTTGAAATGTCATTGTCAATAGTATTGTGTAGGTCCTAGGTTTACCAATACTCGATAGCATTGTTGGTTCTCTCAATTCACACATTCGCTTATCTATTTTCAATACTCCGGACACATGACCGGGCCCAGGCGCAGATAACAACTCGCTCGGTGCGATTCAATATCGGACTCCGAACCAACACTGCTTCGAGCCTTCTCATTCTTACGTCTTGTTTACCCGCAGCGGTGCAGGTGTTGCAGGTGTTGCGAGACAGACTCGCGGAGGATCGACTCGTTACATTGAAAACACGTGAAACAGTTTTACTGCATTGCTTCTCGTCTACTGATGGCTTGATATATAAAAGCCTACAGATAAGATAAACAAAATTTGTAAGCAAACATTTTAAATTGATATTTTTGATGAATCAGATGAAATTAGAAGTTGCCTACTTAATAAAATTAAATAAAATGAGTTTAATTAAGTATGCCCATGTGCTCCAGTTCCGAGGTAGTAATAACGACGTAGGTATTCTAGAATGTTTTGACATTATGTTTTACCTTCATAGGTACCTGGCGACGATCTAAATAAAACAAGTAAATTTATATATACACAAATGGAAACATGGAAGATGATTATAGGAACATAATGGAATGAACTTTTTTTAATCTCGAATCCTGCTGGATCCATAGTACTATAGTTATATTGTGACTACTTGGAATGCAGAACTCGTACCAGAGGCCTAATTAGTGACGTGATTGCGGAGTGGCGTGAGGGACTAGCGGGATGAGGGACTATCATCGTTCCGCTGCGAGGGACATCCAGCTGAGGGACTAGTGGGCTGAGGGACTAGCGGGTTGAGGGACGTTATAGTTTTATTATTCCAACTATAATATTATACTGTTCTGAGAGATGATAATACTAGATATGGTAACATTTTAATACTAGTTTAAACAATAAGTAGCTCAGACTGGGGACCAAAGTTATGACGTGATATTGGTGTGGAAATAACTTTGAATTAATTGTGTAAAGTGTGAAAATGAGACAATAAAAATAAACACGGCGAATAAACCAAAAAGATAAGGTTCCTCCAAAAAGTCTTATAAAATGGAATGCACATTGCAATAGCAATTCCAAACGCTTTCACTAAAGCGAGATCGCTTTTCAATTCTTTCCTGCACCGAGCTCACAATGAACGGCCCGCCTCAGTCCAATCTAAACTCTATCTCCTTACATCACAGTTCCATTTCCAATAAACTGCTATAGCTCTTATTCGCAAAGCTTTGTCGTAAGATGGTATGTACTGATGGATGAGGCGGATTTATTACAAGTCCTTATACCTATAGCGAGAAACTTTCTATCGCTTAAACACTATATCTTTTCTCCTCTTTCAAGTGAACTAAGAAAGAGACGGCTAGGTATAAAAGGGACAGAAGGGGGTGTAGAAAGTTTTTGCAATTAATAAAGCGAGCTCGTTAGAACGTGCGGGATACTGATTCATGACATGGTTTAATTAATATAATTTATGACGTCACGTTACACGATATCAAGACGATGTGTTCCTGCGTCGGGAAGGATTATATTATTTAGAGCTTAAGCGACCCGTGCTGACTCAGAATGAGCGCTTAAGGCTATTGAAAAATGTTGGAAATGTCACTTCCCAAACTCTCAAAGATCACGTTTCTAAGATTAGGAGTTATCAAAGTGGATCTCCAAGTTTGCTCAGCTTTTTTCGAGAAGTTAATGCAATACTTTTATCCTGCGTACATGTTTAATAATTCATCAAATTCATGATAAACAAATTTTACTCTATATACGTGTAGGTAGGTAGTTATATACACCCTATGGTACATACATTGTACACAGTCATGTCAGGCTACATCGTGCTTGTTTAGTTTAAAATTGTTTCATAATCTCTGCAGGTAAATTCGTAATGACGTAATTACCTACTGTTTGGGTTGGATTAGCGAGTAATACCCGTGCATAGCGTAGGTATCACACGGCGACCACGCGGCGTGGCGCGGCGGCGGCGCGGCGGCGGCGCGGCGGCTAGCCCGCGACTGATTGCGCGGTCGCACCGCCAGCGTACACTCGTCAGCAGCAAACTAATACGTAAGTATCTACTTTTTTTTTTCATATTTTCTGTATGTTCCTATTTTATATACTCTATTTGGTATGTCTGTATTCAGTTTGACTTTTTATTCCAGTTCTAGTGGAAGTCGATTATTGATCTACAATAAGAACGTACCTACCTGTTAATCTCTCATTCGAGTAAGAGGTTTCCTTTACTTATCTGATTTCCGAGTGAAACTATGTATACAATCTGTCTTACCTGTAGACGCATCAGGTCTGGTCCCCGATACCCTATACGGCGCCGGTGGCGCGGTGACGCGGTGACGCGGTGACGCGGTGACGCGGTGACGCCGTGACGCCGTGATGCGGTGACGCAGTGACGCCGTGATGCCGTGATGCGGTGACGCGGTGAGTGATAGCATGCGGCGCGGACTGCTCCTGTAACTACCCTACCACACTACTGCACGGAATGCATTAGGTATTTTTTTTCTATAGAAATCAAGCTCAGGTACGACGAAATGCTAATTGATTATACCTACTACTCTTTCTTGTCGACTAGATAATAATTACCTACATACAGATTATCATTATTATTAAGTATATCATTAAAATTTTAATGATATACTTAATAATAATCGTATCGTATAATGAACAGCGGTGTACAATATTGCTCAATTCATATTTAATAGAACTTGGAAATGTCACACAGATTATTTAATGAGGGAAATAATATACATCGCATCAGCTGCAAATGACGACAGACGCCAGAAATAATTATCACCAGATTTAAAACTCGTATGAAATTGTTATTAAACGCGTGTCTTCCTCGTGTCTCATTCCCTCTTGAAGAAGAAGGCCGCTCACAGCGTGCAGTCTTACGAGTCGAATGAAGTTTTCAAAGGATTCAAATATGGTTTTAGGTTCACTAAATAACATTTACTATTTTTGATGCTTTCGCGGTTTTTTTTACATTGCACTACAATAATATTATAACAACCGTAACGGATTTAACTCCCGATTTTATATTTTTTTAAATAAGTTTCTTTGCTTAATGTAGGTAACTTCATCAGCTTATCTGCTACAATATTATAGGAACTGTAAAGTTTTTTAAATCAGCACAAAATATAATATGAGCAAGGTAAATCCGTTATACCTAGATGTTTTATTTTAAAATATATATAAAATAGGCTTGTGTTCTCCCGTCGAGGGGTCCTGCATCTCGCATTATTAAGCTGTAAATACCTGTTTCTAACAATGTGTACTAAGCGGAAACTTGTACTCATAATTGACCGACGTTGATCACGTCAAGTATCCCTACTAATATTATAAATGCGAAAGTAACTCTGTCTGTCTGTCTGTCTGTTACGCTTTCACGCTAAAAATAATGGACCGATTTAAATGAAATTTGGTACAAAGAAAGTCTAGAGCCTGAGAAAGGACATAGGCTACTTTTTAACCGACTGAAAAAAAGGAGGAGTTTCACGCGGACGAAGTCGCGGGCAGAAGCTAGTCTACTATAATTACCTTTTTAAATAGTAAACATGGTAAGTACATTTCCAAATTCACCACCAGGACACACATAGGTTCGGTTCGTTACCGCGATACGGAAGCGGTGTCGCTGGAATGCTTTTTCAAAGACTGCAAGAGTTACGTAACGTGTTTCTACTTTTTTCCGCCGGAGACACCTGACGCTGGGCTGGAGTCTACTTCTCATTTCCACAATCGCTGTCGTTCATCACCGGCGCGGGCTAGGATGTGGCGTGTGGCGTGTGGCGTGTGGCGTGTGGCGTGTAGCGTGTGGCGGTGAGGTGGTGAGGTGAGCGCCGCGCTCCCGGAGCCCCGTGTCCTGATCATCATGAAGTGACGCGGTTCTCGCGGTCGCCGCTCATACCGCTGCTATTAAATGCCACAGTACCAAGATAATTAAATAGTTTGGCAAATAAAAAGGTAAGTGAAATAATAAATATTTTAATTTTACGGCCTTGAATTAAAGCGAACGTAGATCACAATGTTTAGTAGGTAGAACCTAAGTTAATACCTACTTAAGAATCAGTCTCAAAATTCAACAACACACCCGATCCTTATTCTCTTGCTATGTAGAGTTAATTTAAATTTGATCCATTATTGTTGTGCATCATGTTACTTAATTCATAATATTATAGAGAGAAAGTAAGAAAATAATGTAAGTATTTGGCTTGATATTGGTAACAACAATATAAACATTCTAAATATTTATATATCAATAGATTAAGTTTAATTAAGTAAAGTTCTTTTATTTGGCGCGTGTTACGAGCACTGTGCGTGGATTACTGCAGTTTGATGCACTCCGCGGCTGCAACGGAATGCCTAATTTGCAGACCGCGCGCCTGCGGCCGCGCTAATGATTGCAACTGTTTGCAAAATACATACATTGTATCGCTTTACACATTCAGTCCGGCGACAGCGACATGTGCAATATCCAGAACTTGGCACTAATCATTGTAATTATCCTTTATTTGCACTAAAGCCTACTTTAAAACGAAAATTGAATTTACAATAAAACCTAAAAATCTCGACCTAAATAAGCGGAGCTCGAGTATTGAATATACGAAGTTTATTTACCGGCTCGTGCAGTCGGTCCGTTGTATCTCATGCAATGTTAACTCCTGTGTGCACTCATTCGTATTTTCCGGCTTACGAGTTTTTTTTACCAGAGTTTTGTATTTTTCCTGTTATTTTAATTTATGAAGGATCAGTTGTACCTTTATAACGCTATGACAGTTACCTACTTATAATTGATCCCATGAGTATAGGTATTTGAAAGTTACAATTAAAGACCTTGATTTCACTTTGATCACAGCTCGCAGTTGTCAGTCAGTGTTCAGCTGCCAACGAACACTGAAATTACGGGTGCGAAGCAGCGGGATAAAGGCTATGAACACGATGCTATGACGCTATCAAGAAGTTAAGACTTCTTATTATTAATCGCCTTTAATAATCTAAATGGTGTAACTTCTTAATAATCTTAAATAATAGCCTATCCGAAGGCTATTAGATAACTACTTTCCTACTGGTGGCCATTTAGTCTCAGACTTATAAATGACAAAAATTTTATCCACAGACTGAAAATTCATAAAATTTAATATAGTACCCACTTAGGGTGTAAATAAAAGAGACAAGGCTATATTAAAGTTTGTTGCGTCTCGTTTCTCTCGAACGGCGACGATGCGAAAGTTTTCTTGGGAAGCGACAAGTGATAAATTAAACGTCGGGCTTGTAATTGCGAGTGATATTATTCGCCAACCTTTATCTCATTTTGCGCAATGAACGTTAATCTTTATATGAATGGTTTAAAGTTTATTTTCGTTTGCTGTATCTTAATGTACGACCTCAAAAAGATAGAGTTGGATCGCCTCCGGGAAGTAATTAGAGGAGTGTATTATCTGTGCGGACCGTGATTGGCTGCAGAAGGATTATGAAACGGGGCAGTTGACTTATTTTCATTGACGTTTTTTAATGGAGTAATTAAACTAAGGCATATATATTCTACTGTTAAGTTCACTAGACTAGTATATCTAGTTATCTGTACATTCTTGAAACTGAGCCTATTTTATTAATTTACCACGAAACAATTTCCCAAAGAGAGTAAACCTTTAATGAAATTATTCAATTATTGTTAAGCTTTATTACCTAACCAGAAAAACACCATAATGTATAATACACTACTATACAAACATGTGTAATATTTCCGTTAAATAGATCCAATTATTTGCGTTGTTTGTTCGAATGAAATAGCATTTTTAATGAAAACAAAATGTTCGTAGTAAGGAAACCATTTATTTAAACAGTTGCAATAAAGAATAGTTCATTTTAAACCGCAGAACGAAATTGGCCGTAAATCGCGGATAAAAACGGCCGCATCAGCCGCATGCAGCCGCGTGCAGCCGCGAGCAGTCGCGAGCAGTCGCGCCGCTTGGAGCGCATCCAGCACTAGTAATGGCATTATTATATCCGGCACGCTGCCGCCCCGCTGCCGCCCCGCAGCTGTCCCGCAGCCGTCCCGCACTCGCCGCGGCTCGCACGTGACTCTACTGCACAATGACGATTGCCCCGACCTGCCCCGATGTCAGTCGCTATGTGAAATAGTTTATAATTGAGACAGTAAGCCTGAAATTGGCCCAATCTAGAAATTCACAATAAGTGTGCGAACCACATTACATTTTGTGACTGCAGGTCCAGACCTGCTGTCACAAAATGTAATGTAATGTAAGACACCAGTATCTTCGTCTGCGGATAAATCAAAAATTTATAGGTACCCAATTGAATTTCATAAATAATTCTTAAATTAACATTCTTATCGACTCCATTTTTAATACCTATTATTTGGCAATTTTTATTGCAGTATCAGGTATCAGCATAAATATTTATAAGGTAGGTACATAATTATTCGTTACTTGACTGTATGGATCATACGGCTTTGCCTGGCCCGTGTGCCAAACTTTGACAATGGATTTATCCTCGTGCGGCGCGGCGGCGGCTCACTCGTGTCTAATTGAGTCTGATCAGATTGCACGTTTTCGTTTCTATATTACCTATCTTTACAATAATTCATCATAATTGTTACTGTAATTATATTGGAAATGTAAACGTCAAATATATAGAATCTGAGTTTAAATCACCTTCATAATAACTACTCGAAGAAATGGGTCCTAAAGATCTTTCGTCTCAAACAGATGATTCCGAAGCGAGAAGTGTAAGTTATAATATTCCAACTGTTGCATCTTTAATTTTATGTAGCTCAGACGAAAGCTGACTTTGAAAATACTTCACAAATATTGTTCACTGTTAAAATTAAAACGATATTCAAAATGAACAAAGAAATTCCATTTTCAAAAGTAAATCCTTCGATACGGAGACATGATTCATGCCGTTCCCGATTAAAGTCAGTCCGGTAAATCTCCAGTCCGCCGCCGCCTCCGACTCCGCCTCCGCTGTCACCTCCGCGGCCACCGCGCCGGGCGATGGCGACCCACGTCGCGTTTTTAATCGCTCACGTAACTAATGACGATCCAACCCTTCGCAATGATATGCCGCCGGCGCTGCAGCGCGGCCGCGCGGGCGCCGATACTCAGCGACCTCCAGCCGATGACAATGGCAACTTTAATGGAAATTGAAGTTTCTGCAATGAATACAGATTCATAATAAATAGTCAATGGGAGTTCGTTTGATCGATTATATGGTATAATTTCAACAATAACTAATATCTAAGATTTATTCCGCAAAATTCGAATGTGCTTCAGAATGTAGGCATATTATTATAATTTAACTATAGGTATAGTAGGCTATACAAGTCACTTATTATCAATAAATAGAGACTTTCTCAGACTTTTTTCGGTTTTCTAAGGCAATCAGTTCCGGTTAAGTCGGATAAGTAGGTAAATAATTATGATTATACATACCTATTTGATTTAAAATCTTAAATTAGAAATTGAATTCACGTTTTATAGTGCTTCATATACCTACCTCTAATAAATAGTTCCTGAGTTACTTATGAACACTTTCTCTTATAAAAAAATAATTTGTCAATTTTTATCATGTTCAGCAAGAAACCTTGTCCGTCGACGGCCGCCGCTGATGTAACGCGTCAGTATCAGATCCCGCTCCGTAAAGTCTTTGAGGACAATGTTTGCTGGATAATAATAATATATAATGAGATTAACATTACGGTTCACCAAACGCAAAAGAGGTTATAATTTAAAGCGTACCTATCAATGTTATGTGGCCAATAAACAAATTTTCTTTCTTTTGTATACCTCAGGTAGGAAGCTCTATTATTTTAACAAGTTCTCAAATCACCTATAAACCAGTCTGTACGTTTTAATTGCGCTCGGTGCCATAAACCTACTACACAATAGAACCTTCTAAAGGAAACATTAATACAGTACACAACAATGATTATATTTTCATAATGTTGAACATGTTGTGCTACTTGCAAAGAGATTATTGTGAGCTTGACGTTTGTTGCGCGTGTGTGATATTCACAAAGCAAGTATACTTACTTCAGTTGTCCGCCTTCAAGATTTCATTTTATTACCGCTATATCTGTGTTTGGATTGTGTTTATTCTAGCGCTTTGTAAATATGTACCGATAGAACTTATATATATTATTGTATTTTATATATTGTCTTTACATCCTTATAGTAAAAAACCCGTTATCAGTGATAATGGATAAATGTACCTATTTATTTGTAACTAGCTTCTGCCTGCGACTTCGTCCGCGTGGAACTTCTCCTTTTTTGCAGTCGGTTAAAAAGTAGCCTATGTCCTTTCTCAGGCTCCAGACTTTCTTTGTACCAAATCTCATTTAAATCGGTCCAGTAGTTTTAGCCTGAAAGCGTAACAGACAGACAGACAGACAGACAGAGTTACTTTCGCATTTATAATATTAGTAACGATAGGATGTAAGTAAGTGTTTTTTAGAGTTAAAACACAGAACAATCCAAGCCCGAGATTTCTGTTGAAATTCTATAAAGCTCTATAAGTTGGCTGATATTGTAAATCATTGTGATAAGAATGTCAAAGCACAGCAGGTGAAAAATTCAGTATCAAGATGCGAGACTGAAGTGTCACAGCAATTGAAAGATTGTGTACCTAGGCAATATCTCGCAAGACTATAATAGTGGTTTTGTTATTGCGTTCGCAAGTATTGTGAGTAAAAGAAGCGAACAGAGCCGTTGTTAAGTAGCGTCGCGCCGGAAATAGGAGCACCGTCGGAGGCGCAGGAGCCGCCGGAAATTACGGCGCTGGACGCGCGCTACGTCGGCTGAACTTACATCTATTCCGGCAAAACAGCGGACTATAAATTTAATATAAAACGGAGGCTAAATCTGTTTTCTTTCAGAGAAGCGACGCATCGTTGATACAATATAATATTATTATTTCAAAGAATGTAGGTATATTACGTTACCGTAATAAGACGCGCTACGAATATGGTAATAGCAGCCATAATAGGTATTCGTAAACTCGACACGATTACACGTTATTAAAAGTTTTCGAAACGTCACCAAATAAAATAAAATGCGCCATTAAATCCGTTATAGGTAGAACACTTTGTTTTATTTAAATGTAATTTTTCCAGAAAATATTTTTAGTTACTAAATAACTAAAAATATTAATTAAATTTCATAAAAACGTGATAAAGAACGAGCCGTCTGACGAAGCATTTAAGCGCCAACTGAGAAACATTTTATTGGAAAACCCATTTTACTCTGTTGACGAATTTAATCAAAAATATAAATAAATTATTTTTATTATTAATGTTAAATTACTTGACACTAAAAGCCATTTGACATTATATTATGCATAATGAAATTTATTGTAATACAATTATATTTTTTGCTGATACTGTAAATACTGTAAGTTAAATCTGTATTGACGATCTCAATATTATGAGTGAATATAATTTGACATAAAAAATGTATTTTTTAATGTTATAATGTAATTTGTTCTTATTATTTTTTCTTTATTTTTGTTCTGACGATCTCAATATGAGTACATATAATTCGACATAATAGTGTAATTGTACTGTATGAATTTTGAGAAATAAATAAATCTAATCTAATCTAATCTAATTAATTTTAAGAAAATATTAACTACCACTGTTTCGTCTGCTGCAGATAGAGTACATATACATTTATGTTATCAATCAATTCCGGATTGATATCCAGTTGATGTCGTTAACTGGAGCGGACGCTGCGGCCGCGGCGCTGATTGCGACCTGATTGATACACACACACACACTCACACAGCCTTACACGTATGTACCTAATATAATACCTACAGAATTTTGCTAATTTTGTGTCAGTATATACTTTTTTTGCGCCAACCCATTACAATATATACATTTAAAGTTTAATTACTTGATTCATGATAGTCTCTGCAGCTCTTAGGTCTTTCAATTACCAAATGGAAGCAGGTAGTTGAGACATAATGCATTCAAGCTTGTTAATATTCATAAGTACGCCAAGTCACAACAGTATATACATGAACAAAATAGAACAGCAAAAAACATCCGAGATAACGCGGGCGTCCTCGGAGAAACAAAAGAAAACAGTAATATGGAGAATAATCCCCGACGTGAGCGGCGGGGAAGTAATTTAAAACAAAGCTCAGAGCGCATCCGTAATTCAGCTATTTCATTAGTTCTACATTTGTACTGAAATTGAATTTCTCGGAGCTGATACACTCTTTACTGCGCGCTATTGCCGGCTTCAGAAGCCGAAACGGCCAATATGAGTTTAAATTATTCCGAAACTTGGTATTTGAATGGGAATGGGTACTAGGCCGGCAGAAGTCTAGGAGCTGCAAGATAAACAAACTCCGGCCGCCGGTTATTACGGGCTCTTGATCGGCGAAGGATAATTGGAAATGGAACTATGTAACATGCTTCCTCGACATTTAGTGCTGGTACAGTTTCACCCCTTTCGAGCGCTGGGTTGACATTGCCATTCATCGTGGGAGTGTTCAGTTGAAACCTGGAGACTTTTGTTGGCAGTAGGTATTAAATTATATGTAACGCGGTTTACTATAAATGATTCCAAAATCCACTTTTTAGTATTCAGAGTATAAAAAACACTTAATTTTGACTGATAGCACATTGATTGGTTTAAAATTGTATACTTTGTATCCTAACTAATATTATAAATGCGAAAGTAACTCTGTCTGTCTGTCTGTCTGTCTGTTACGCTTTCACGCTAAAACTACTAGACCGATTTAAATGAAATTTGGTACAAAGAAAGTCTGGAGCCTGAGAAAGGACATAGGCAACTTTTTAACCGACTGCAAAAAAGGAGGAGGTCCACGCGGACGAAGTCGCGAGCAGAAGCTAGTACTTTATAACTGAGAACAGATGTCTAAATACCTGAACATGTTTTCTGATAATCGGAATAAAACAGCATTTAGCTCAAAGACAAAGTCATTCATCAATTGAAATAGATACATACGCAACTTTAGAAAATGTTTTATAATTTTAAACAGAAGAGAAATGGCCACGTTTTTGTTTAATAATTCGTTGGCGCAACACCAGGCGAGCAGAATTGGCCAGAAGATTGAGATCTTCCAATAACTTGATTTATCCGGCGCCTGTAAGCGGCCTTTAATTATTCATGAAACAACTTCGCATTACGGAGATACCTAGACAAAACCCAATACCATCTAGACCCTGCACACGGCTCCGCCATCCTTCTTCTATCTGTTTTAGTGTTTATAAACTAGACTGATATAATGAAGTAACTAAGAAACGTTGACATTGTGAAATTAAGTTTCCTATTCCAGTCTGAAACTATTTGCTCAAAACCCCAAAAAGACTTTCATTTGAATTTTTCACTTTGAAATAAAAAGTAGAGACGATTTATATGAAAGGGTTTCGTAATAAAATTAGGTATTTAATTTAATAACTGGGTAATCAGATGATTTTTGTGTTCGAATTTTAACAGTTGGCAACTCTGTAATGCTTTACTGAATTGCTGAATAATTATATAAAATAAACGCAATATACTATTATATTTTTTACAATTTTCAAAAACAGCCAAATTATGGTTGTGTCATTAGGGTGTAAACATAATAATACATATTATTATAAATTGTAAATACTTTGAACTGAAGACGTGAGGCGGCGGCGGCGGCGCGGGTGAGGGGGGCGCGGCCCGCCCGCCACCGGATATTAATTTCTCCGGACGAACGCACTCGGACGTGCCTCGACCCACTTTGCACTCTCACTAAAACAAAATAAATAATTGAACTGGCTCCCACATTAGTATTTGTTAAAATGAATACCTATCTGCTTATCAATTTAATATTATTTTTCTTGATAAGGTATCATCTGCTTATCTGATGTCAAGGGACTGTGGAAATTCAAAAAGGAAAAGTTATGTTTCTCACCAAATTAATTATCCCAATCGTGCTATCTTTTTAGGATATTGCTTCCTCCTGAGGTGTTAAGTCGAGTTCAGAGAGGAAAAATAATAATAATAAAAGAAAACGAACTCAAATTGAATGCGAATATACGTTATTTCTGCCATTTCCTTGTTGGAAGCAGCTCGGTCACGTCACTTCAATTTTCCCGAGCAACGACGCGACCGAATTGTATGTAGTAGCTAGGTACTACAATTTATAATATTGCATGTTACCAAATAATGTTCATTTCTCGATTAAGTGATTTGTAATCTTTGAGAAATAAATAAACTCGAAGTTAAATACCTAAAGAATTTATAATAGTTTAAATATTTGTACCTATTTACCTTATATTATGGTGCAGCATTTGGAGTTACGCTTTTGACGACCTGTCATGTGACACTTATAAGGTAGTTTTCTTTATTGGACCTACTTACCAATTGGTAAAACTTTGCAATAGTTGTAAAAGAAACCAATTAACAAAATATGAAAATAATAATTATGTATTATTTAATCCCCGCAAAATGCTGGTTATCTAGATATTCTACAGGAGGTAGGTACTCAGTAAATGTAAGGTAGATATCGTTTAATCAAAGGCATCACAGCTCAGACCCCGCGTGGCAATATGCGTCACCCCCACGAGGCTGGTGCCGGATTACCACCACCTCCTCGAGTGTCTCGCGGCGCCGGGGACTCGTAAATTAACGCAAATATTGTACTTAATTACATTTCGCTTATTTATAAGATCACCTGAATAGGAGGCGCTGAATCCAAATGAGATTTCGTTTTAGGAATACCTACTTCATTTGTTAATGAAGTATAATTTATTTTGTAACACTAATTTGTTTTTACGCTCTAATCATGAACTTTATAATTTCTTTAGCACAGCGATATACCTAACTACCTACTTACTATTTTTTCCTTACAATAAATCGTAGCTTAATATATTACGCAATATACTTACCATTATTAAAGATCATAATAATGAAATCCGTGTCATCCTTTAAGGAGTACCTGATGAAGAAATGAAAATCATTACATGCAAAATAAACAGAAATACTTTGATTTAATTTAGGTAGGAATGTACGTAAAATATGATAGGTACCAAATTATTAGACACCGAGCTGAGTGCTGGCGTGGCTTCCATATTATCATCGACGAGGTCTACTTATTGTGCGGAGTACAATAGTGTTTGCCACTTGATACCGTGCGGGCGCGGGCGCGGGGGCGGAAGCGGGAGCGGGAGCGGGCCGAGGCAGGCGGGGCGGCTCCGATAACATCGGATCAGATGGGGACTTAGCAGGTTAATTAAGGTTTGTTTGCTATAGAAAAATACGAGGAATATGACAACAATCTCTAATAGGACATCCTATGATGTCCTATTAGAGATTGTTGTATATTCCATTATTTTATTCAAACACTAGTCTAGTTGGCCTGCCTGACATTTTGCACGGCAAGAAGCGCTACATTAATCAATCACTTTGACAGTTGTTGACATTGAGATGGTACCACATTAATCATTTAGTAAAGTTTACTTAAATTTTCTAATTATCTGCGCAACTTGTTCATTATTTGTTTTACACAAAAACTTTCTCCCGCCCGTATTATAACAATCGTTAAAGCGTGATTCCGTGACAAAGGGAAATAGGGATTCATTTTGCATAATTATGTAGACTTACCTTTTACCCGCGACTTCGTCCGCGTACTTTTTAATCCCTTTGGGAGGTGAATTTCAATAAAGAAAATCATCATTCTTCCATTAATTCTGTTGAAAAAGTTTATGCTAAAAAAAATTTAAAGACGTAAGATTAAACTAATTTCCTCCTTTCCTTCAAAATTTCATAATATTAACGGGATAAGTAGGTACAATGTTAGAGTGTATACCTTTACCTAAGTAAGTACGTAAGCTCACGGGAGACAAATATGGTCTCGGCGAGATGTATGCCCGCGGTCACCGGCCGCCGGGCAGCGCGACCGCACGCCGCCGCGCCGTCGCGCTTCAGCCGCCCGCAACTCACTACGAAAAACAACACTATGTATACTAGCTACAGTAATTTAAACACTATAACTGCTAAAACAATTAAAGATGATGTATGTTATTAGATTTCCTTATTTGTCCTAAAAATTAGGCTGAAACTTAAAAAATTTTTTTTTTGCATGGAGTTATGTTGTATCTTCATTAATACATGTAGTATGATTATGTACGTGTGACATAGGAACTTTCTCTCCTTTGTTTGACACTGTGTGTAGGTTAAAGCTACAAAAACAAATAACCTGATTGACGACGTCCACTTCCACAACCCAAATAAATTTTCTCTCTCCGTCCAAGTTCCATTCTATAAGCCAAGATCAATAGTGCGAGTTATAAGCCGCTAACTCGAAGGCAATCAGTAGTTCTGCTCCCGCCGCCCGCCGCCCGGCGCCCGGTCGCGCCACGCAGAGCAACAATTAACTCGGTTAGTGGGACAAAGTTGCGAATACGTGACTGCCAGCCGACGAACTAACCGCGTTTACACAACATAAAGCTCCGTATTGTGAGTATACAGTCTCCATAATAATACTAGTCACCTATTAGTCACTCGATCAGGTACTGACATATAGAACGCACCCCTACGTCCTAGCCAATCCGTATTCAAAGTATATTATTATGTAAGTACTTATTCAAAAAATTTATGTTCACGTTGGATATCAACTTGATATAATTATTTGTAAATTATATACCTACATTTATGGTTATAATAAAATATAAACGAGTAGATACCAATGTAATAAATAACTCTTTAGTTAGATACATTTCATAAAGATCACAAAACTGTAAAATATTTGTATCAGGTATCTTCCACTTGAGGCGGCAATAATTGGAAATATCTCCAGTGGGCCGTGAGATCGAGCGGCTTCCAGGAATGATCGGGACGGACTTCGAGGCGAGCGGCCAGGGAGCTGGCCGGCGCGGCGCGGGCGGTTAGGAACCTGGCCAGCGCGGCGCGGCGCGGGCGGTCAGGGAGCGGCCGGGGCAGCGCGGGCGGCCAGAGAGCTGGCCGGGGCCGCTCTATCGGAGGACTATCGAGGCGGAATTCTTCAAGATTTCTCGTTATTTACTGAATTCGATATTTGCTAGTGTCGTTTACATATTTTTCAGACGATAAAAGATGAAGGGTTTCAACTGTATCTCTTACTTCTCTTGTGATATCAATTAAGGTGTTACACAAATACCTAACACAATGAGGCACAATAAAGATTAAGATTGGATTACTAAATTCTGTTAATTGCTTATTAAAAACTAACATAACAAGGTACTAATTATTTTACATTATTTCTCCAATTACATTAGGTTCACAAAACAACACACTTACATTTACCTAACCAGTGATTAATTTTCTCATCTCTCATTCTACAATCTAAATCTAAATGTTCAATACTTTGCTGTCTCTGTAGGTAAGTATATCTTTCGCGAGGTGTAAGTATTACGATAAACCTACTAACAGCGCCCATCCTCGACTCGCCGTTCTTGTTCTTTGTTCCAGCTTAAATCCTCTTATTACCTCCTCTGAGGCATTACCCCACAGGATCCGTTGCTGCAAATCTCTAACGGGATTGTCGCTAACACTCGAAGTTTCACGAAGATCTCCGAACTTGCCCAAACTCTTCTTCATTGGTTCGGCGTATTTTTATTTTGAAAAAACACGACAACAGCGCAGATTAACCAAGGAAGTGAGACAAAGTTGCTGCGCCGGCTATTCTTAAGAAAGGGAAGCGGGTACACAAGCGTTAGTAAACACGACGCAACACGACACGACGCGGCACTACACGACGCGTCACGACACGGTGCGAGAGAGTGCGACACGACACGGCGCGGCACCGAGCCACACGGCACAGAACGGCGCGACACGGCGAGTCTCGCTGCATGTAATGTTACCACGCTGCTATTCGACATTTACAACAATATTATATAACTATTTGCAAACATTCAACCAGCTGCGTATATAGACTGAGCTATACTAACAATCTGGATAAGGAGGTAGGACGGAGAGACTGAGTGAAGTACATCCGAAATAGAAAGGAACGCTTGCATTTTAAAGGAGAGCTTTTATTTAGTTTATTCGATGAAAGTTCGTTATAGGTAAGTAACTTCTTATGTAGGCGGGCTTGAATTAAATTTAACAATATTTTGTGAGTATATTTTAGCTTGGAACAATTTTACAAATGCCTTTAAAAAGAAAAGTTTTCTGAGGAGGAATAATAAAAGCAGTACCTACGTGGGTTTTAGTTAAAACTAAATTCAGTAACCTAGATACTATTATACATGTGTAGGTAATTTTATAAAAACACTTATATAAGTAGGTATTATGTTTTATAACATGAGTTACCTAGTTCAAATTCTGTCATACGAATAAAAAGAACGAAATGTATGTAACGTGAGTAAATTGTAACGGGCTCAATGCGATGATCTCTGTCAAAGACTTTGTTTTATTGACGCTCCACATTCAGGCGCGGCGGAGTAAAATAAACACATGTACTTAAACCACACACGAGTGAATGACAATGAACAACGTGAACGATACAATTTGTATTTATGTAATTCATTTGTCAAACTTACGAATACTTAGTTACGTGTTTGATATAAACCAGCCAAATACGAGATTTTATCACGCTACATATACTTATCCAGACTTTATTAAGCGCATAATGTCTACCTAATTACATTTGCATTCTTTACGAAAACATCGATTGAAAATTATGTTCGCCGATTAAACTTCACAAGAAAAACTCAAATCCGAGCCGAGACACGCCGCGCCGGCTTGAATTCTATACCATAATTTCCTACTTCGCTTCATCCCTTTCACTGGCATAGATGACATGTACTTGCGAGCGAGACGGAAATAATATACATCAGGCTCCACAGGATAGGTATTATGACGCTGACTGGATGAGCTCGGAAGTGTATTACGCTAAACAGACTGCTTATTGAGTTACTGGAATCGCGGTAAATCGCGCTTGACACGCCGCCGCCGCGTGATATTCATTTCATATCGGTTATCTTTTCGGTTTTCAATAGGTAGTCATTGAATTGCTGAAATGATAGTACTTATTTAAAAAAAAAAAACTAGTTCGTCACTTTGGGCGTTGTATACCATTCGGAACAATAAAATCATACCAATTTTTTTTTGAAGAGAGGAATTTTCATAAGGATATATCATATTTGACTCGACACGTAGCACTGCATTTGCATTCGGTTCTGGTGCAAAGTGCAACACGTTTGAAAAGTATCTCAGCGCCGCCGCATTTGACTTCCGGCGCCGTTGTCTCAAAGGCCCCGCGTGCAGACTGCACTGCATGGCGACACACTATAATATCCATGAACTGAAAATTTATCTGATAGAATTTATATTAAGTAGGTAGCTATAAATGATACTGTTGTTTTACCATGCACACACACAGCTATAAAAAATAGTTACAATTTTCTACATTCATTATGACCAAACCATCATAAAATCAGGTAAAATGAGCGCTCTTGTAAACGATGTATTCCAACAAAATAAAAAAAATGCTAGCATATCAGCTTTGGACCTAGAGATAGTGATAGCTACTGAATGTGATGTCTGAATTATTTACCTACTAAGCTATTTACGAACGCTTACAACAATGGAAATATCGTCCAGGTGCGCAAATGTTAAGTTCACCACTGGGCCAGTGACGCGCCCCGCGCCCCGCACCCCGCGTCCCACCGGGTAGTACCTCAGCGACAAAGAGTCAAAGCGGCGGAGCAGCGCGCTGCGACCCTTTGTGCCGCTTGCACTATTTGCAGCGAGGACACGTGCCGCGAGGGAAAGCGACTGGCGAGTAAAGTATTAATATAATTGTTATTATTTTCAACTAGGACTTTGTTAAATCACTTACTTACTAATTCAATTCAAAAGCATCGTACCTACCTATAAATTAAAGTTTCGGGTGAGCAGTATGTAGGGTGTAGGATGTTACGTGGTATTTAATAGGATGTATTTCGTTCAGATTTGTGAAATAGACATAATAGTAATAGGCGATACTGAATTATTTATCCGCTGTCGGCTGTGTCTGGCGCCCGCACCCGCGCCGGACGCTCTCTGTTCCCGGCTCATAACCTTTTATTAAACGCGTCGTACAAACTGACAAACAAGTCGCGCGACTGCATACAACTGCACTCCCCGCTCCGGACTTCACTCACAGCTCGCGACTAGTTCGCTTCTTCCGACGCATTGCTTTATTGCAATAGATTCCTCCGTGAATCTCACTCTTTATTGCTTGATGTTAAATGCCTGCATTTACCTACCTGTTTATAGAAACTACTTTGAGTTTCTTTGACTTTTGTGCTCGTAGAGTCTGGACAAATTTTAAGAGAGACAAGAACTCTCTGTACACTTTATTCTTATACGGCGTTTACAGAATTATATAAGTTGTAGTAGGTAAATGAAAATATATTTTTTATTTAATTTAAGAACTTACTCTACCTGGTACTTCTACACCACTAAAACAATCGGAAGAACTTTTTGCGCAATATCTAGGTTTCAGATAAAATAAAAGGAGCTAGATTGTCAGTCCGCAGCCGGAACATACTTGTTTGACATACCTAATGCATGTCTCGTTCCGTTACAAGGTAGTTAGGTGTTGAAAAAAAAATGAGTAACTATCTATTGAATATTTTCTGTTCTATTGGTATTAACTTGTGTGTTAAGTGACCATAACTAACAACTTTGACAAATGCCTTTATAATGTTTAATTGATTAGGTTTCATCCAGGTTTAGTTGTGAACTGATCGACAGCGTGTATGGGCCGAGAGCGCTGCGCTGTGCGGCGGCGGCGGCGCGGTGCAGTCGCAAGTGCAGCAATGAATGCAATAAACGGTAATGGAGCTGATGCACTCGACGTCAGGTGGAGTTAACACTTATGCGACTTCAGGTTTAACGACCGACGATTACGGGTGAAATATAATAGGTATTCTTCTTGATGTACTTAATGACATTAATACACTCGGGACAGTAGGAGTCTACGTTAATGCTGTAATGTTGTCGGATATATAATAATAAGTAGAATGGTTTACACCGAGGAGAATATAGCTAGAGCCGTTACTTCTTACTGCCAGCCTTGTTATGACAGCATTGGTACAAGCGAACTGTTATGTTCATAGTTACTGTTATTGTCCAACATTTAGTGAAATTTGAATACTTTCAAAGTTACTGAAGAGGATATACCACGGCACGGCACGGCACGGCTAAGCACGGCAAGGCACGGCACGGCACTGCACGGCACTGCACGGCATTCAGGTGCCTTACTGAAGAGGCGTTTATAAAATACTAGCTGTGCCCCGCGCCTTAATCCAGGTGGAATGTAATTATCCCGTGGGATCGGAATACGAAAAGTAATATATTATCTTTTGTATCTTATAAAGTTTCCATCATATACCCATATTATTATATTAATATTCATCGGTTCAGTCAAAATAATTATAAAACTTTGTGTCAGACGGAGGGTATTTATTACAATAGATGTAGGTACCTACTATTAATAAATAAATCATACATACCACTGATGTATTAATTTATTGAATCGTGATGCTCACATTTATATTCGATGCTATGAAAATATCTCACTTGCTTTTATTCAAATTGCGAAGAAAACTACCCCGGGCTATAAACAGTGATGATGCATTTCAATACCGGAGCACTCGCGCGAGTACCTACAGCAGCACTCTTCAATCTACACACAGCATCGCGGCATCGCGGCATCGCCCAGTTTACGAGCCCGTCTCGAGCGCACCCGGAATCATTACAAATGTACGTTTATTTTGAGCCCCCAATGTGTATATCTGTTTCATGTTGTACAACTAAATTGAAAGAGACAGAGCGGTATGTAGCATGAACAGGGTTATTAAATAGGGATTGGACCGCACGGAGATGCAGAGCCCGTTTGATATTTCCGATAATCTGGATAACATACTTCACAATAGTTGAGAAAATAGAAAAGTAACGAGAACGTTGCTATTACTGTTATTGTAACGAATTTAGAGAGTGTAGAGTACGTATCATATAATTGTATGCTGATTAAAGTATTATTTCATTTGAGGGAGACAAAATATAAGAAAAACTATTATGGAAAAGAAAATCATGCACAAAAAGCTACTTATTCATGATTTAAAAAAAGGTTCATAATATGACACAGACCTATGATAATTATGTAGGTACACAAAGCATAATATTATTGTGGACTTTTTATCCATAATTAGTGGTGATTATTGATGAAAGGAATAATTTGCGAGATTGGCAAGCTCGTCGCTGTTGCACGCTGATGCTCGGCCACGACACACGACGTACGACTCACAACGACACACGACACACGACACATGACGCGCTCGTGCCAACGTACGTGTGTGTACGTGTATCGCTTGAAGACGTTTCTATTTTGTGTCAATTGTCTAGGTACTCCAAATTGTTTTCATTACCTATTTATTACATTTATTTTGGTGTATTGCTGTAAGTCATGATATAAATTGTGAAAACATCGCTCCGTGCACCGCTGCACCGCGCCGGGTGCGGCTTTGTGCGCGTTCAAGTCGAGATGAATCGCATCCCGCGCCGCGGATCATTTGCTAATGGGGGGCAATGACCCATGCAATATACGCTAAAACTGCCACCTGTCACCTGTCACCTGTCGACCTGTCACACGTTTAGTTTTGTTTGGAGTTTATTTTTGATGCAGCACGATGTGTCTGATAACGCGTATCATGGCGCATTCACTTTGTAAAATAAACATTTTGCAAAGGGAAAACTGGAGTACCTATCTACTAACATTATCAACGTTGATACTGTAACACTCAAAGTACATTGGTTACTGAGTTGTAACCATTTCATGTAGGTAATACGTTTACTGTGTCATTTTCTGAAATAATATAATACCTAATATTATGTTATTAAATTAAATCAAATAAATAAAATGTGGATAAGCTATCCAAGCTTATCCACATTTTACGAGTATTTCTTAACTATTGTAGACACAAATAAAATTCGTTTAATTATTAAATTAAAAAAAAAATGTAATAAGTAGGTACCTACCTATAAGTATATAACCTTCTGAGTTGCAACTACACTCCATTTAGTTGGAGTTGCAACGGTTGTTCGTAAAACAATGAATGTAAACAGATTGTTGAAATGTCGTCGATAGTATAACAATGTGCACTGCTGGAGTAAGAACAAGGGATTGAGAATAAGAATAACCGCCGCCTCCACCGCCGGAGCCGCGACGAACTATTGCCTCATAAATTGTCGCGGGCAACTAGAACTGAATCAAAGAGAAACGTTATCATATAAAATACGTGAGTAAACAAGCGATTGCACAAATAATAATAACTAATTAAAGTACCTACTTATTGTATTATGTTTCCATTACTCCTAAAATGAAGACTGAAAATACTGCTTATCTACACATAGTCAAGCAGGAGCAGGTACGAATAGCATCTTGGAATACACGGTCGGCCGCGTCTCAATATCAAAATCAAGGACATCGTTATTGGACCCGACCAACACCCGACATACTCCACCGGGTCTGACGATCAGTCGACCCAAATACAGGTAAATCCGGGGACCAGTTGGCCGACGGCTGAATAAATCAGAGACCGCATCCAGTCGCTCTAGGTAAGATATGGAGCCTATTGAGGATACAAGTCGATGCAGATAAATTATGAGGGTGATCTGTCTGTATAGATCCTTGGAAATAATTAATGGGTGCTTCCAATACCCCATAATGTGAAATGGAAGATATTGCAAGCGATCATGTAAATTTATTGATTTCATTAGACGTTCCATCATTTGGTAATCCACTTACATTTAAATTACACCTTAGAGCTTTCATCAATGAAAAGCGAATTCGCGGTTTTACTTCTACGCGTTACTATTGTTTCCAATAATTCGAGTTATCTTCTTCTTCTTCTTCTTCTTCTATTATATAAAAGAAAGTCGTGTTAGTTACTCCGTTTATAACTCAAGAACGGCTCAACGATTTGGCTGAAAATTGCCGGGGATGTAGCTCAGAATCAGGAGAAGGACATAGTATACTTTGCATCCCGTTCCAGTAAAAAAAAAAAAATAATGACAGCTGTCAAATCGATTCTTTGCCGGGCGGGACGAAATCTGCCGGAATCGCTAGTTTAAAAATAAAGCAGGTTTATAAGTTATATTCCAAGGATTGGATTATCTGCTTCAATTAATATTACTAAGCGCTTAGTAAATCTAGTGTTAATATTAATTGCAATGTGCTCGAAGCGGATGAGAAATGAGACAATGTGCCTAATACCTACTGCCGCCAACCTCAGCACGCGCCACGTAGCGTAGGGGCAGTATTGACCTTGATTGTTTTTTTATACGCCACTATTCCTAAAAATACTAAAATCCAAAATATAACCCGGCATAACAGATTATCAGTGCAGTGGAGGAATTAGCTACCAAACTTGACACGTACCGACAGGGTACTGTCCCGTGGCATCCAGCAGACAATCGAACGGTAAATTTATATATTTTCACATAATTTTACTATAATTATAAATAGTGATTTATTTACAAAATGTATTTATCATGCAGCAATGTGGCTCTATTTCACAGGGATACATTACAGGGATAATAGCGCATGTTAGTTATATAATAATGCATTATGGGAGTGTTTGCCGGAGACAGTGCATTCAATCCCGGGAGACACGATCGAGTATCGAACTATCGACCGGCGATTACAGCGGAGCCGGGCGCTCGGCGCGGCGGTCGCAGCTCGGCGCGGCCGCGAGCCACGGAAGACACGCGCTGAGTAAACTTTACCACCAAGAACACTCTTACAATTAAAGTTCTACGAAATACAACAGTAGCTTTTACCTATCTATACTAATATTATAAAGAGGAAAGATTTGTATTTTTGTATTTTTGTATTTTTGTATGTTTGTAATGAATAGGCTCCGAAACTACTGGACCGATTTCAAAAATTCTTTCACCTCTGGAAAGCTACATTATCCCCGAGTAACATCTATACTAATATTATAAAGAGGAAAGATTTGTATTTTTGTATTTTTGTATTTTTGTATTTTTGTATGTTTGTAATGAATAGGCTCCGAAACTACTGGACCGATTTCAAAAATTCTTTCACCTCTGGAAAGCTACATTATCCCCGAGTAACATAGGCTATATAATATCACGCTAGGTCTTATAGTGGCGGAGCAGTAACCGAAAATGTTTCAAAAACGGGGGAAAAGTATCGTTTCTGAGGCCTTCCGTGGCGTGCGCTGAGCATATAGTTAAAGTTATACAAAAATGCTTTATGGGTGAATTGTTCATCTTAACATTATCTTTAAAAAAGTCCGCGAGAGCATATGTCTATCTTTTATAGTTTACCCATAACAATCGTAAAACTATGAAAATCTTAAGTCCCCCCGTGCGAAGCCGGGACGGGCCGCTAGTATATTATATGTATAATACATACTTACAGCCCATTATACATACAATCGGTTCTATTAGACTCAACAAAAATAAAATAAACATGTGTGTCACACGTTTAGTGTTTATTGAACAAAAGAGATTTTAGGCTGATGTCTTACTTAGTATAATCACTAATCCGTGCTCGTACCTATAGGTACCATCAACGCTAACGACGATATAGTCGTGATGCAAATATAGGAGTTATTGAAGAAAAATACCTTTATAATGGCTAAGTACTATAATGTATGTATTCCCATAAGGCTGCTGTCGATGTCGGCGCGTCGCTGGCGGCTGGCGCGTGGGCCGGGTGGGCCGGCGCGGCGGCTGCTGGTGACTCTACTCGAGCGCGCAAACATGCCAAGTAATTTAGAAATTTGCCCGCGACCCTCGCGGCCGACACTCGATAATGTGTTTAGTAACGGCACCTCGACTATTTATTTATTACATTTTCCACCGGGACGGTTAATGAAGTGAGTAACTTAAGCATCAAAAACATAATTTACTTACGCTACTCGACTACTCGTAACGATAAGGTAGGTACGAGAAATGAAGTCTTATGGTCTAACTAAGTTTAAAAACTGACACACTGATAAGATTCATTATGACATGATTGGTACCTAGTTAGTTAAAATTTTATAACGCTTTGGCTCAGTGTTTATTGTACAGAAGAAAGAGATAATCGCATAATTATATTTCCGATTACTTAAAAATCATTTTTCCAGTAAACTAGAGATGACAAAGAAAATAAACTCGGCGTATTATACAATACGGTAGACTAATTGCTCGGCACATAATTAAATAAAGCCCATTAGAGGGATTAGCAGGATGCAAGATAAGTGCAGCGATGCACCGCCAGGGCGCGCGGGTCTCGAACCCGCGACCCGCGCGCTCGCGACGCGGACGCAAGGGTTCCGCCGCGCCGCCGCGCCGCCGCGCCGCCGCGCCGCCGCGCCGCTGCAGCGAGCTCACTTATTTAACACTGTTTATGCATTCGACTACAGCTTGAATATTTCGCATAAATATTGTTTATATGAGCCGGTTTTGCTTTGTATTTTTAGCCTTAAACTGAAATATTTTATAAGTCTCTCGGGAATTAAATGGGCTACCAACAGTTTACCTACCTACTTCAAAATAATATTTATAATCATATCTTTTATTGCAGATATGGCATTTCACTGATTCAAAGATGTACCTATTTTTAAATTACTCAAGAAATATAAATTGTGGTACCTACCTAAGTATATCAACAAATATATGGTAGGTACAATAATATTATGAAACAGAGTCCCAGTGTTTCCTAGATATCTCAATGTAACAATCCGCGGGAGGAATTATCGTATTTCTCTTAGTTTGAAGACGGCTTTATTCCGGAGAGTTCTGAAACAACAACCGAATTAACTTCTCTCGCCGTTCATTATTTCGTTTCATAACATGATTAAAACTCAATTCCGAATTATGTTATGACACGCGCAATGCCTCGCCGCGATGGCGCGATGGCGCTCATGAGCGGTCGCCGCCGCCGCACCGGGTGAGCGCGGGAGCGAGTGAGCGAGTGAGCGGCGACGCTCACTGAGCGTACCTGATTAACACTGAACTGAATCGCTCAAATTTTACGAAGTGACAATACAACGATCATCATCATCATCATCATCATCATCAGCCCGTCGCAGTCCACTGCTGGACATAGGCCTCTCCAATTGCACGCCATTTTATTTGATTTAGGTACTTACATATTAAAATAAGATTGTGACTTTTTTGATGACTAAACTCGTCCGAGTGATGAGTGACCCTGAAAGTAGACTGTCGCGTGACTAGTCTGCTTTCCATTACTTAAAATACATTATATAATAATTATGTAGGTAAGTACCTATTGCAATAAAACAACGACTCACAACGGATATAAATGTTCTAAAGGTTGGTTTCCATGTATATAGTTGACTGATCTGACGTTGGTCTAAAATTAAAGTTCTTGAGTGTTAAAAATGTCTTACAGATCAGTTCATCGCGACTGAGAAACTTGTGAGTCTGTGTGCTACTTTAATGCAAAGTATCAAAACTTAATTTCGTAACGTAACAGGCTTTCACGGAGTATTAATAACTAAAACAGCTACTTCACACAGGTATACTTATTTACACCCTTGTTGGTTTATTTGTGCTCACACACACACACACACCTGCGAAACCTTTGAGAGCTTCTTTCCCGGCGGCGGCGCTTATACGAGTAGGTACATACATAGTAGGTATACATATATTGCACACTAGTAGGTAAGCACCTACTCGGCATCTGACCAATGGCCGGTTCAGAGTAGTTCAGACACAGCATAATAGAACTCAAAGACAAATATCAATATCTTGTATACTTACTATTGAAATATTTTTCATTCTTTATTTGTGTTATGGTGGATCTTAATTGGAATTAAGCTTTGGAATTAAACAACTTTAACGGATTTAACTCGCGTATTTTATTTTTATTGGCTGACAGTCAAATAAAATAAAATAAATTTTCAGTTGTAACCGCGAAGGCATCAGAAATTATTATAGAATTAACTATTATATCTCTCAGGTTAGTAGGACTGTAGACGCTCTACAACTGACAGACTGTACACTCTTGCCACTCGCGGTCAGTCACGGTAGAACCGAAATACTGACGTGTAGGTAAGTATAATATAGATATGACCTTGACTGTGCGCATCCTATCGAATAGTACCTATGTTATTTTATACCTATGTGTTTAAATTACAATATAATAAAACACGATGGCCCATTACTAGTACAAATTTGTGAATCTTAAATAACATTAGTGCCAATATTGGTACATCTTCCTAACTAGCTAATTGGCGGATCTCATATAATTTAGTTCATATAAGATGAAATACCTTCTTTGCATATTTCGGGTGCTTCTTAGTTAACCACAAACCACGAGCCGTGCACTTTAGTCCATTTTTATTAACACCGGGAAAGCATAACTCACGCAGAGTCGGGTCCGGGAGTGCATCGCGCTGCACCGCGCTGCACCGCGCCGGCATGCACCCGCGATGACCCGCCATTCCCGCCGCATCACCCTAATGTATGCATTAATAAATGTATTTTTGCACTTTGTTCCGAGCAAAGATAACTAAGAGTATTCTCAGACAAGTGAGCGGACCTGCGTTCTTTAATTATGTATTAGGTCGTTCGGTCGCGAGTTCAAAATTTGTCGATGATCGTGTTGAATGTTATTATTATTATTATTATTATTATTATACCTAAAGGAAGACCCCTACACCAAGTAGATTATATTTTATTATATAGGTACATACACAAATACATAATAATGATAATAATAGTACCTAAGTAGGTAATTCATTATAATAAACAAATTCTAAAAACTTTTTCTTCTATTTTTGTACATTGCGGACGGACGGATAGGACGTGTTGCATGGGTATCTATTATGGTACTTATTATCTGAAAAGATAACTACCAATGTATAGATACATCTGACCAATATTATACGACGTCGCAAAATACATAAATCCATTAATATGTAACATTCTGCTTCTTACGGCACGGGAGATTGCACAGATAACGCGGGCAAAAATGACCGGAGCGTGCTGAGCGGATATGAACTGTATTGTAGGGCAGTAAGAGCGGGCGCGCGGCGTGCTCGGTGAAGCGGAGCGGGCGCCGGCAGCGGAGCGTGAAGCGGATACGGCGGACACAGCTGAAGGAAACAGCTGACTTATTGTATGGAATGAATGGCGGATTGAAGACATCGCATCGCCTGAAACGATTCCGAGGAAGGAACCAAATGCTGATATTGAAGACAGACTTATCCTCCAGATTTTTGTAGATGTACGTTCATTAAACGTTATATATAAAGATATTAGTAATATACTTATGTACTTATATAAATGAAATAAAAACAAAAAATGATTAAAGCCACATTTGCGAATTCCATACTACGAGTATATGTTTACCAAACTGAGTTTTTTGGCTGCGTTTGCACCTGCACTGAAGTGCATTTTGCTTGAGAATGCAACCGCAGCTGGAGTGCAGTGTTGCAGCAGCCGACCGACACCGCACTGGGCGCCCGCGCCGGGTGTCGGCGGCATCGATGCCAAATATCGCATAATAATATTAAGTTTGTAAATGAGTAGTAAATGAAAAGATTTTGACAAAATATGTGGAGATACCTACCTACCGCTTATTTTCTCTATATTTTAACAGAGCAAAGCGCAATTGCTTATAGTAAGTAGCTTATTGGGAATGTGCACGACAGCAGCGCCATCTTGCAAACGCAGTTCTCGGGGCATATGTCAAAAAAATAATAACAAGAGTTTGTTTATTTTGCATAGATTTGAATAAATAAAATTTATTTAGGAAGAAAATAAGTGGTATTTTTGAAGGAATTATTTAAAAACTGTTTATAAAAAAACTGAACGCTATTATAAAAACTGGGCTTGTGAGTATAAAACACACAATAAGTTTCCAGCCCCCAACTATGTTAAAAGGAAATAAATTGGTGTTAGCAGAACATGTGAGGAATGTAGAAGAACTGAGAGCTAATGGCAATAGTTATTTAATACGAGTGGCCATCATTCGTCAAACATCGATGACCTCAACATCCTATAAAACAAGTTTAAACGTAAGTACTCTCCTAACCTAAAAGATGACTAAAATACTAAACATTTAGTTAGATAAAGTATGTCAAACATTTTTATTCATTTAATTACAGATCGATAATGCTCGGGTTGTCACTGGAGTAAAATGCAACTGCGTTTATAACCAGAGCGGGAAATGCAAACATGTTGCTGCTTTTGGGTTGGGTTTAGGGTTTTTAGCCCTGACCGACCCGAGGGCCCCCCAAGGTGGGGGTCGCACCTCGGCTCGGGCCGTCAGGAGGTGTGTTGACACGACTATTTTGTTGCGAGGGAACAGAAGGACCCTCAATACTCAATACTCAATACTTTATTTGCATTCTATAAATAATAGTTTTACAAATAGTATTACTATATACTTATAGACCCTGTTGGGCACAACAAATTATTTGCGGAAAGGTCCGACGCGTGCCGGGTGTATGTGGACGTCACCACAACCAAAGTCAGTTAAGAGAGTGTTAACTAAAGGATATTTCTATCTAAGTTATTAATAATATATATTATAATAATACATAATATACGTTTATAACTTTGTTAAATAGGTGCAAAACTTTACATAATAAAAAATAGTAATGTTTTTCAAAAGTTTGTTTTTATTTATCTCTTACAGTAGGTATTATTCTTGGAGAAGATTGGAGGCTGTAAATTAACTAATACACAACAAACATGTACAATATTATCAATAAAATTGAATAAATTATGAGGTATTTTAGCAAGTACCCGGTATATTCTTAGCCTTTGCATAATTCTTTCGACATGAATTCTTACTCGAACAATATCATAAGTCCTTTGGGTTTCTTCTTTAGAGAAATCAGGCGCGTATATCGTAAAATGCATGTGGCTCGTTAATCTTCTGCCGTCGATATACTTTAGGAAATATCGTAGGAACATAACTCGGACTTGCTTGCGCGTCTGATTTTTAACCTTCTATGAAATATTCACTGCAAATTTTGTCGTCGGGTTTTGGAGACCATGGCGATCCATCAACACTAAAACAATAATTAGGTACTCAATTAATATTCTATAAAATGCAACGCAAATGAAATAGATTTGATTAATATTGCAATTTTAGGTTAGGTACATCTAATCACTTACTTGATCCTTTTTACAGCAACTATCCATTTATGTCTTTGATCCAATTTCCAGGCCGCTTTAGGGAAAATAAATAATTTGCATATTTGTGCTGTTATTCTTGCAGTCTACGACACAACAAGAATAATGACCCATTATTTTTACTATTTTATTTATTTACTGACTGACGTGACGTGACTTAACCCCTTTTGTTGCACATTTCTTCCGCGACAAGCGCAGCGATCGTTTTCTTTTCCCCTTCCACCCACTTCGCACGTTCCCAATAGCAGACTGGGAGAACATTCACAATATTGGTAAATTTTCAAAATCTCAAACTGATAGTTTTCTTTATGGTCATTTTACTAACAGCCAAAAAATTTTAAAGTATCAATTACTTAATTGGGTGTATTTGAAATAGTAAGTGAATTTCAAAAATCCTTCTTTAATACAACTTTTAGGTACTAAAAATCATCTGTTATTTATATTATTTGTTATAAAATCGGCGTGCACATTAACTCATAAATATGTCAAATTCCACCCGTTCGGCCGACACAGGAATGCAATGACAAAATAGCGTTATGATGACGACACAGATCAAATTTCACTGTTTCGTCCTTTTCTTTCGACCCGATAAATACGGGAGAATGAGAAAGATAGTACGAGTACCTATAAAGCTTCGAATTGCATGTTGGTTTAAAAATAAGCTCAGTATTGCAACATATGCCACTGATTGGTGTAGCAATGAACGGCCAATATTTTTGTCTACTAGCTACGCCGCCGCGCCGCGCCGCTACGAGCTACGCCGTAACTCATACCATATCGTAGCACGTTACAACTCGTAGCATACTTCGTTAATTAAAATCCTTTCGATATGACAAATTGATTCCATCCGGATTATTATTTTCATAATACAAAGTGAATATAACCTCAAATAGTGTTATTGTCAATGTAGTACATGTACAACAGTGAATAATATGCAACTTATAGGTAAAAATTTATCCGATATTTAAAACTCCGATTTACAAAAAAAATCGGCCAGAACGTTTTTCGGATAACCCAATGGAGCCTATTCAGCATTTCACTTCTATAAAACTAACCGAGTGTGAGAGATAACCTCGCGGAATCTATCTGGACAGAACATATCCAGCTTTCCGGAATAATCGAAACCATCGAGGCAATGCTGGACAGATTCGCTAAAACTTAAGAAAGCTTGTTATTTTGTTCTAAGAGGTGAATATAAACAATCGGAGAAATTCTTCTAAAAAGCCGGCGTTAAAAAATAATTAATCCAGAACAAATAAAAACGTAAAGGCATTAAAACTATTTCGCCAATCAAAGTGTCGCGTTTATTTCGAGGGATATTTCTGAGAACAATTTGGAAACAGTCCCCAAACTCTTTCAGAAGTATGTATGTAATTAAAAAAAAATTGGCTAACGAATGAAGGATTTTGTACTAATTACAAAGCTTGTCTTATAACCGAGGGTACCCATTTTAAGAAAGCGTTCTCTCTTGTTTACTAAATATTTCTTAATTCAGTTGCGATACGGAAAATCGCTCGCAACCTACTAAAGATACTTCATAACTGCATTATATTATTCTGCCTACTTTAAATCATTCAAGTTGATACAGTATCAAGAATAATACATTACATTTTTGTTTGCACACTTATCTCGTGTCCTTGAATTATTGTTTCTATAATGATAATAACCTATGTCCAAGTCGGTATGTAAACACAACTGAAAGCTGATCATTGCACGAATAATCCCGCGCGCGCTCGTCCGGAAAGTCGGTCAAAAATGTAACTCCCGCAAACACATGACACGGCAATTTTGGGTACCTTTCGTAACGCCGTAATTTCACGCGCGATGACCGCCCGGGCGCCGGGGGACGCGGTCGGGACGCGGTCGGGACGCGGTCGGGACGCGGTCGGGACGCGGGCGGGACGCGGGCGGGACGCGGGCGGGACGCGGGCGGGACGCGGGCGGGACGCGGGCGGGACGCCGCGGGGGTAGGCGAGGGACTCGGGTCCTCCGGCCTCCGCGTGACTTCTCTTGCGCCATACTAATGAATGGCTAAGGGATATCTTCTTTATTACTAATTAACCAAGCGCGAACTGTTCATTTATCACTAGTAGGTAATGGATTTTTTGGTGGTCTGGCAGGTTGAGCAGTGTATGTGTTTTTTGTTACGAGATAAATAATGATTTCAATAAGAGCTAAGTATAGATTTTTAGCTAAAAATTAAATTAGAAAATTTAAAACACTCCTCTTTTAATATTTTATTTTTGTAATACAAATGAAATAATTATATTGTTATGATGAATTTATTGTAAAACGAAGTTAGTTGATAAATATTATTTTAAAACTCTATAAGATTCCAATGTTGTAAGTAGGTACCTATTTATAATAAACATTTTTTTTCATAGTAGGTAACGCTTGCGATGATACGGTGCAATTTCTTGTGGATCATCCACATTTCTGTCACGAATAATCCTGGTTGACATGATAAATTAATAATAATATTACAATAAAGGTAGAGTTTTCAACAATTGGAACTACTAAATTATACAAACACTTAACCCCAGATTTTACCTCTAGTTTGTTTAGCTAAACAAAGAACGTTTAATAATATATAAACGGGTTCGAGAAATGTCGCTACATTATAAACAGGTTTTATGTTATAGGAAATTTACAAACTCCACCTCAAAAAAATATTCTCTCGCAAACGGTGGTATTTGCACGGAACAAACAGCTTCTCGGAGAGTCCGCCTAATGCGAGGTTATTCCACGCTCCCTGTAAATATAAACGAGATATTATTTCAAGTACAACCGGCACTGTACCGATGAACACAAACACATTGTCCTCGTCAAGCTTTCAGTGCGAGCGACCAATTCTATTCTTCTTCTATTCTTCGAATTCATGTAATGTTGTACAATACAAGCGATAGCTGGATATGAAATTGGTACATATTCATTTCATGGTGATAGATTCATTTATTTTTATTACGTGGCTTATTTAACCACATAGATTTACATTGTTAATGTACTTACTTATTATTGTAATATTTATCCAAGGTATGTACCTAGTACAAACTGAAAATATGACGAATCAGAATATTTCACCATGGCGCATGGTGTCTACCCGTGTTCAATTACCTCTTGCATTACTATTAAATGCCTACCGTATATTAGGTACCATCTTTAACTGCACTACTTTAAGTACGCCTTTAAAAATGTTCTAACTTATTTACTTACTTCTTGAAATATATTGCTGTTCTCATATACATAAAAGAATATACTGAGCCCTTTACCGCAATATTCTTTGCATTATTTTACTCGTGCGATATAATATATCCGTCTAATTCCTACATCTCCGCCTCTCCGGCTATATGTCTGTCGCGATACAATCGGCCTGTATTACCGATCTGACATGTTTATTAGCGCGGAGCTGCTTCCTCCCGGAGCCTCCCGGAGCTCGTGGAGCCGATCTGGAGACGTGTAATTACTGCGGATTTGTCCCTTTAAGATACTCGTACCGCTGATATGTTACATTATGTACTTGCCTTTATATGGGCACGTAATTATGTTATATATTATAGTAATATAATATATTTTTCTTATGAAATATCCTCACTAATATTATAAATGCGAATGTAACTCTGTCTGTCTCGCTTTCACGCTAAAACTACTATGTGTACCAAATTTCATTTGCCGATATAAATGAAATTTGGTACACAGTAAAAAGTAAAGGAGGGAATGAAATGTTTCAGGTACCGCAAGGTGGTAAAATAACAAAGTGGACGAAATGTATGGAAATCTTACTACATATTTAAAAAAAAAGCAGATTAGAGTAATTAGGCTGCCGTAATTTCTATTCTACGCGAACGAAGTCGCGGGAAATATATTATATTGACACGTCATATTCGTGAACGGGTGTTGTTTGTGGGGTTATATACAAAATATTAAATTCGGCGTAAAAGCGTAACGAATAAACAAGTTTTCATTTAAGTAACAGTATAAGTACCTAAGGATTATATTTATAAGATCTCTGATGGCTACGGTTTAACTCCCTCATGTTAACAATATTTATATTGCCTAATCCTACCTTGCATGAATACAACAACAATGAACACACATTGTTTACATTTGGGGGATTAGCGGGCATTAGAGGAAGGCGGGAATTGAGTCGGAGCGAGTGGGAGGGGGGGGGGGGGATTGTGTTAACGCGTGGCGGACTGGAACCGACCCGCGGAGGAGCGCTCCAGCGCGGGCGCCGCTTGAGACGAACAATGACGCCGGACAGTCATCTCCGCGACCGCGACGAGTCCCGTGACCTCCTTACCCGGATCCTGATGTTATTGACGTGTGTGAGATTAGCTGCAATCAAATTGTAGGACGGCTTTCTAAATCCGTAAAGCAGCTATGCGATACTATATGGAAAGCTGTTTTTGATCAATCCAACAATATAAGTTATCTCTTTAATATTTAATCCTTATAAAATTACCTACCTACTAATAATGTTTGGCCGTTTCTTCGTCTGTCACACATAATAATATTATGTATGACTGTGTTGTGCACAGGCGAGTAAATATGATTTCGACGCCCGAGGCACGTAAACAAGCATTCCAAAACGTTTAATTTTGTTTTGCAATTACCCCGTACGTCAGAAAGAAGTCTTCGGTGTCTCGAAACCGCGAGGCGACGAGAAAATCCTTCACAACTTTTCTCATTTCCGACGGAACCGGGAAGTCATTAGTTGTAACACTGTTCATTCATCTATGAATTATCGCCGATATCTGCCGTCTCCTTCCTTGCCTTGTAAACTCGATCGGCGGTGCGCTGCGACCGTCTCGCTCGCACTTGCATTCAAAAGGACGTCTTTGTTCGCCTGCAGGGAAGATTGCGTGACTTCGCGTGGGCTCGTGAAATGACACCTTCCATATAAATACCAGTTGAGATGTAAATGAGAAACTCATGGTCAGGCTTTGTAATAAACCAACAAATATCTTGGATGCTGTCAAATGATAAGGTGCTTAATATACGAATATTATAGACCATAATATTCAATCTTAAATCAAGTTATAAATTCCTGTTTTGGAAATAGTATGAAATACATAAAAAACCTATTAAGCACTTTAAGACATATTTACCTACGTATTTTTAACCATTCGTCATAAGAAATCTAGTTCAGCGGTTCAATATTACGGCTCCATTTTCAGTCCTTCATCATAGGGTGCAGTGGAGATACTCATCATAACAAAGCATGCAGCTCTGTCATTTGACACCTGCATCCCTGGTCTTGTACACATGCCAGCCCGATGAACCCATGCATGCTCCAAACATACGCAATTATCTCAAATTGAAGTTCTAGTAAACAAAACCCTATGACAGAGGCATTATTATAATAAACCTCTGTTATTAAAATAAATACCTACCTGTATAACAGATACAAATTAGGCTCGCGATTAGCGAGTGAAGCGCAGTCGCGGCGCAAGTTGCGGCAAGTTGGTAGAACTTCGCTGTTTCCTGGGGCGCAATTCAGCTTGCGATATGTAGCGAGATGCCCTTCAAAATATTCTATTTGACCTTCAAAAGATTCAATTTCCAAGGCGGGAATTTTTAAAATTGCGTTTCTAGTGGTCAAATAAATTTTAAACCATTGAATAAAATAGTTTCTCGGTTGGAATCTAATTTTTAACACTTTATTTGTAATTTCATATATAATTATTATTTTTTAGACCACGATTATTAGCATTAATTTGAATCAAAATCTCCCTACTGTTTGTAACGCAATTGCGATCACTTATATTAGTGACATTAATTACAATGTACTTTGAATTGTCGAAAAGGGATATTTAAATAGATAGGTACGTTTATATTTTCATTACTTGACTACCTACTCTATTCATAACTGCACGTTTTTTTACAAAATGGAATTCTCAAAAGGATGAAAACGACCCCGGTAATGAATGAAATAAAACGCCTTTTCAGTCTACAGAACAACAGCGCGAACAACGCCTCGTTTTAATCTGTTTTGTTAATTATCAACAGGGTATTTTTAATTATAGGTACCTATTACTACATTTCTCTATATACTTAGTACCTATCTATAACTTAATGTGGTTTAAATCTAAAGACATCTTTAAACTTAAAAATAATATTTTATACCGGAGCCTAATACTTCATAAAATATAAATGCTCAGTTCAGTTCCACTTTCAGATATTAATATTTGCAGGTATACTTACGTAGCATATATGGACTCCAGAGAAGATAATATACTTATGAAATTTGTGTTAGTTGACAAAAATAGTGTTGCAAAGTGCTACCTAAAGAAGCTTAGGGGATTGCTACAGCTCGGACTAACCTATTCAGGGAGGGATCTGAAAAAATTTTGTTCGTAATTTCTTACTACTTTTATTGTATTATAAAATACAATACGATTCATTAAAATTCATAATATATAACAAGGGAGGCGAGCTAAACGTAGATACCCACAAACTGTTTAGAAGCAATCTCATAATGAGTGGTCCGAGTAGCCGCCGCCGCGCCGCCACGCCGCGCGCCGCCACGCCGAGCGCCGCCACGCCGCGCGCCGCTCGCTCGAGCTGCGCTATCCAATTAGAACATGCAAGCGGCACACAAAGCCGCCTTACATGCTTCTTTTATGGAGGTTTACTTAGATAATTACGGATAAAAAGAATATAGGTATCTAACCGTTTTATTACAAACACGAAATTAAACAAATATAATTTGGTCAGATAATAACTTACACTTACGTAATATACCTACTTAGGTACCCTTCGTGATTCAAAAATGGGAAACTTCCCATAATTATAATAATTGAGACGTGGAAATACAAAAAGTAAAAATACAAAAGTAAAAAGACTAAAATAAATAAGTCATTGTTATTCCTCCTGCCGCTCGCGCTCTAGTCCGTGTGTAAATAATATAGTCTTAAAATGTCATCTTTCCGTAATATTATTACACCTGTTTGCAACTTTTTAAAGATGTTACATTGCAATGGCATGTGAAAGTAACGACTACTTCAGATATTATCGCGCCGCCTGTATTCAGCCGCGACTCGCGAGGCGCCTATTCAGCGTGTGGGGCCCCGACGGCGCGGCGGCGGCGGATTCAATTACGAGTAGTGGAGTCATTGAAGCATTATGGGTCCGAATTTTTTTACTGTGAACCGAATTGCATACAATTTTGGAATTAGGTTCGTCTTACCCTTAACTTCAAAAGTGAAAATGATTTGAACTCCGCTACCACCCTGGGGGTGATTGCCACCCCTTCTCGGGGGTGAATTATTTTTTTTTCAAAATAACCTCGGATATCGATAGAAGGCCTAATTTTAAGGAAAAAATCATCTATAAAGTTTTTCAAAAAATCCAATACTTTTTAAGTTATATGCAATTGAAAATTCGCAATTTTTTCATCTTTTTCATCGGTTTTTTGTAAAAATCTCCAAAAATATACGTTTTATCGAAAATTTTATAACGAACAAAATTGTAGCAGGCAAAACAATGAACAATTTGGTTTTTTATACAGTATTCTAAGTGCAATATTAAGCTATAAATTAAAGATCAAAGCCGTTTTTTATTTTGCCTGAAATTTAATCGATGTGGTCAATGCCATCTAGCGGCGAGCAGATGCATTGTATGCATTCTAATACAAAAGGGTTTTGTAGTGCTTGAAATAAGCTTTAAAATGAGCACTATTAAAAGTCTTTTGCACGTAAATAAGTGAGCTGTATTGCAAATAAGGGGAGCAACTAATGTTTTTTCTTTAAAATCAATGGGTTTCATAAGTGCCATTTCCACCATAATTAAAATTAATCGAATTCCACCTAGAATTAACTTCATTTTGAAGAGTTTCATAGATAGTATCAGTTTGGCTGCTTCAGGACACATATTTTTCAAAAAAAGTCACTATTAACTAAAAAAACAAAATTTCATTTTTTTTAAAATCCCACGTTTATTTCATTATATTTCAATAATGACGACAGATACGTATAAAAGTGTATAAATAAAAAATGTAGGTATTTTTCTGACAAACAATTTGGTTTTTTGTTTTTTCTGTCAAACAAAAATTGACGGAAATATGATTGTTTGAAGAGCGCATGGCAGCGCAATCACAGCCTCTCTTAAGCCCTTTAACCCTTCACCGTTTTAGAAAAAAGTTTTTTACTATATATTGCAATACAGGATGTTGTAGATCTTTTTTAATTACCTTTACAATGGTTTTTTATAAATTGTGATAGCGTGAAAATTGAAGGAATTATGGTCCAAAAACTTATCATATTTTTTTCTACTTAGTAACTGAAAATTACGGAGTGTGAATAATTGGAGCAATGTGAAGGTACGCAGTATAATATAGACCCACAACTATTGTAATGTGTATAATATGTTTACGGAAATGTATATAATCCGTCATTGTATACAATTCCCAGGAAATGTATGTAATTCCTAAAATCGCAATCGGAAATGTAAAACATTTAAGACATAGGTTAGGTTAGGTTTCCGCGAGCCAGTATGAGTCTGGCAAACCTTTTGCCTTCCCCAGGGCATAAGGTATCAATGAGGATTTCCCCACTAAAAAAAAAAAAAAAGTTAGGTTAGGTTTTTTTTTAGGTTAGGTTAGGTTAGTTTTAAGGGTAGAAAAGCTTAAGAATATGATAATCATTTTCGAGAGTGTGAAATAATATTGAAATCTTTTTCATTAATTATTATCAAAGGGGTAGTATTCAAGGGTTGAAAGGGGGTTAAAAATTTGATAATTATTATAGAGAATATAAAATATTACTTACTCTATAGTTACATCGTTTTATGTCATATCAAAGTATTTTATTCAGATTTTTCCAATTTGGGGGTTGTTTGCAAGGGTTGTACGATTTTCAAGGGGTTGAAAATAATTTTAATATGAGGTAATTATGTTAGAAAATACTTTACCATTTCACCACTTACTATTAGACATGTTTTCTAGCGACAAAATGGATCAATTACAATTTTTCCATTAAGGGGTTGTTTTCACCCCTTAAAAATAATAGGCGGAGTTCAGAACATTTTCACTTTTGAAGTTAAGGTTAAGGTGTGCCTAATTCTAAAAAGTTCATGCAAATCGGTTCACAGTAAAAAAAATCGGAGGTAAGGCCTTATTTTTCGCTTCAATGACTGCACTAGAGTAGACTCGTCCGGGACGCGCGCGATGCACACGACGCGGGCCGCGAGCGAACAACCGTTTTACACTTCCTTACATAGGTACTCTATAATGAAACACAGCTAAAGTTATTGGAATGGAACAACTATACTTACCTAACGGAGTTAACTCGCGTATTGCTGACATTTGGGGAACTTTACCTCCAGTTCCCATATTCGTAGCACGATTGAGCTGACGATAGTCTAACGCTAAAGACTAGGTTTTAGCGTTAGACTATCTACTAAGTATATATAAATATATATATGAGTGCTGATATTTTTATAAATTAAATAAAAAATATTTTTATAAATTAATGTATTTTACATCGAATTTTATATACCTTTGCTACCCGTTACCTGCCAAAGAACCACTACCCAGGTACCTACATAAGGGCGTACCTGTACTACAGGCAGACATACATGAATTTTCAGTTTTTATGATTTAACGAAGGGCTGGCATTCATAGGCTCTTGCTCTTAAGTGTCTCACTTCAAATTACATACTAATTATAAATATAAAATTCCGAAGATACAACAGCAAAATCTTAGTTCAAAGTTTAACTTCATGATAAGTAGCACCCATTATCAGTTATCAGGGCAAGTTCTAATCGCTTTTAAGGCTGACAACGCATTAACAACACATTTAGGGTGAGCGCACCTCGGAGCGCTCCCCATTCGTCCGGTGGAGCAGTAACGGCTCCAGGGCCAACAGTACGAGTCCATTCGAAAAAAAAAATAACAACACATTGTGTTGTTTGAAAGCTTCAATTTAGTTTTATATTGTATTCGATGAGACTTCATCATTCCTTCCTTCTGTTTATCATCAAAGCAAGCACTTGCCTTGCTCTCGCTTGCAATATTAAGTACCTAACATAATTAATGTGCCCAACTTCATTAAAAATAAATAACATTACTCCATTAAGCAATGAAGCTCTGATGATGGATTAATAGTAAAACACTTAAATATTTTAATCTCCAATTCTATTGCCGTTTTATCGATCTCTTCGTAAACATTATATTGTAGATTCGAAATTATAAAATTCATATTGTTACAGTACTTTATATATTTCATAGGTACTTTATCACATCGTTGTTCTATTATGCAGTCGTTGCCGATCGAGATAAGTAACTGAAGCAATAAGATCTTTGGCTTTATATTTTTACTATTCCAAAAACAATACATAAAGCACCACTTTGATTTATCTCCCCCTTTTCAGCAAAGTTCGTTCCGTCCATAGTCCTATACAACAATTAGAAATCAATTCAAAGTTAATTACCATTCCATTTCCGTCGCTATCAAGCACGTCTCAAGACCAAACACGAGGGTTCTACATTCGAAAGGGCGTAACCAACGTTGCGTCGGCTTCACTTAAGTCCTTTCAAGTATACGTTCAGTAGGTTAATTAGGTGGCGGTCGATGGTCCCGGCGATTGGCGGCGCTAATGAGATGCCGCCGGCTCCTGGAGCCTTGTTCGAGTACGTGGCTGCTCCGTATCAACGACGACCTCGCAACTATGGAAAGGAGTTCAAACGTAATAATTATATATAGTATGATATAAAGCATGAAGTGTACCTGTATACATACTATGATATATAAAAGTGATGATGGAAATCATTGAAGTGTGTCGCATGTCACGGCGGCGCTCTCTGCGCCTTGCTCGAGTGTCAGGCTCTTAATTAACTAGCCGACTATCCAAGTACTGCTCAATCTTCTCAGATCGATACCCTATTCAATCAAATATGTTTTAATAGCTATATAAAAGTATTCATTTGAATTAACGCTTTCTTTTAAAAATAAAAACTAGATTTTTTTATGTCCCGACATAATGAATTTATCGGTTGTCAAGATATAAATTTAAACACACACAAAAAATCTGTTTTTATTTGACAAACATCGGTCCCAGCAATTCCTACCGAGTACAATCCTACCAAATATTGTTTGACGCAACGAAGTACAAAAATAGCATTTAAACGCTCGACGCTATTTGCCGAAGGGCAATAGTCACACAAACAAAAACCAAATGAATAAAAAATGTTCTGCAGCAAACAAAGGATCATATCGGCTTCGAAATTTATTTTACGAGCTTCGCAAATTGCGTTACGAGCAACAGGTCAGATTGCCTCATGAATTGTACATTTCTGCACGATTTTATTTTATACACCCTCCGCTGGAGGGGGCGGAGGTGCTGGGCCGGACATGATGCAAAGTGATCATTTATCTCTTTCGGAAGGTACAGCGTGCGGCGAGCCTCCGACTGCAACCTGGACACGGCAACTGTGCTGTGCAGCTTGTTGTAACGCCGACTACATTATTTATCGTATTCTGATGAGCCACTTCAAACTCTTCGCAACAGTTCTGGGGTAACATTAGGTACAGCTATAAAGAGATAGAAACCTACCGTAGGTATTGCTTCTCGGGTAGAAGGCATCTGATATACTTAAATAAGTAATTCGCATTGAATGAATGGTCCTCGAAATAATTCCACCGTTCAATTGTTAAACTACGTTACCATTTTAAAATAACATAAATTACTGTATTTTTTTCTACTATCGGTTACTTGCAAATCGTCAAAAATAATGTCCATGACCTTATTGTTATTATTAAAATTAAGGATCCACATTTACGTACCTATGACCTACACTCTTCAAAACAAATGTCATTTGAGAAGTCTTACCGGTTAACGGACTAACTAGTATAGACTAGGTACTAAATTCTATTTCCTCAAAATAATCCTGTTAAGCAGGTATTGAAATTTTGTTTATTTCGTAATGTAGTGTTTTGTTTTTCTTACAAACATCAATACCGAATATGAACAGAATTCTTAGAATGGAATATCAAAGAGAATAAATCATCATCTACGGATTAAAATTCGGTCTTCGAAAATATTGGAAAGAGCAATGCATTCATTGCAGCATGAAAGCAAACAAATCTGAGTAATTTGTCGCTTTACTCGTTCAGGCGGCTCTTCAGCCGGTGTCGCGGTGGCTCGGCGCGGCGCGCGGGCGGCGCGCGGGCGGCTGGTCGCCGGAGACGGAGGCGCGACACGATGGGCCTCCGGAGACGAGGCTTTTCATTGCAAACCTCTCCGCGTAATGAAGTCATCATTCCCGCCGACATTAACAAAACTTACAGAAGGGCAACTAGATTTTATACAATATTTACCTACTGTGGCTTACAAAAGAGACACTATCACTGTAGCTCGGTGGTAGGTACTCGTACCTGTTTACTGATTCGAGTCTAAGACTGAAAAAAAAATCTTATATTTAAGATTTTATTGTTTAATAAAATTCACTACCTATATTATTACCGAAAGTACTCCCCACCACATTGATAAGTGTCATAGCGTTGCGTTGGTGCGGTCACATTGCCTGCTGTTCCATGCTCCCATGGCATCTTGCTGCAGTTTCATTTTCTTTCCATCCCCCCCCCCGTTCTCCTCCTCCCTCCCGTCATCCTCCTCGACCCCTGCTTCTGTCGTCGCCCGATCACGCGCGGAATGAACCCGTAATAAAGCCTCGCAGCGACTCCCGACGCCACCCGCAGCCCGCAGCCCGCAGCCCGCAGGTAGCTCTCATTTGAAGAAGCAATAATATCATCTCCCTCGATACTTCTTTTTACTTTTTATGAATCCAGCATTAAACATTTTTAATTATACTCATGGGTATCTTTCGGGAGAATATTTTATATACTTTGCCGATACATTATGTTTCTTTTCTTTACGGGAAGCATGGTCAGGGTCAGGCCTAAATTATAACACATGCAGAGGGAATACTTTCATCACTCGAAATTTATACTACATGCTTACTTATTATTATTATAGATTTATTGAACAAACTAAACACTTGTATACCAACTAAATCTTAACCCTACTGATCGCTCTTTCATCTAGTAGGTAAGTACTATTCTCGGACGATCCTGTTGCGATCCAGGAACTACTCTAAATTATTTACAAACGCCTTGAACGAAATATTGTTACCTAATGAAATGTGGGTTCGTTCCATCAGTCTAATTCGAGCAATAAAAATAAGAGATATATAATATATATAGATATACTTATAATTAAAAATAAGAGCTACGCCATTATTAGAAGCGAATTTTAATTAATTTAGTGAAAATTACAATATTTATTTAAGTAGGTAAAGAAAACGAACCAAAACAATATTAATATTGCGAAGAGAACACCAGAGTTATTATAATAATATATAGTTATTTATTAATTTCAAAAGCGTGTCTAAATGTAATAGGTATAAGTTACTTTGTTAAGCAGCAATCTGCAAGAAATTACAAGTACGAGCCGGTGTATGAATCACCTGTTTCCTACGCTGTATTGTTTTACGACGTGAAATGTTCTTTGTATTCACGATCTCGGTACGAGTGCATGTAATGTGACATAACAATGTTAGGTATTATATTCTGCAATTACGGAGAAATTAATTATATATTACTAGCTTTTGCCCGCGACTTCGTCCGCGTAATTTTTAACCCCGTTATGGGGTGAACTTCATTAGAATACGGATCTATATCTGAATCTCTAACGTTTTTTAACCTATTTTTGATTTCCCTAACGTTTTATGTCATAATGATTATTAAATTAACTAACACTCTTATGACCTATCTTTTGTTTTCCTAACATCATATGGATGTTTTTTTTTTCCACATAATGTTTTATTTCCTTAACGTATTTTCCACTTACCATATTAATTATTCATCCTAATTCTATTCGGTTTTGGCGCCTCGCCGGCCGCTGCCACGGCAAGCTCGCTTCGCTCGCTCGGCTTTCGCGCTGTACGGTCGCAGTTCAATTAATTAGTATACTGACAAAACCTGGTTTGTTAACGTTATGTCGTAAATATACTTTCATTAAAAGTACTGATTCTGACGCTTCGCCGGCCGCTGTCGCGGCATGCTCGCTTCGCTCGCTTGGATAGCAAGCTGGACGGTCTCAGTTCTACCTAACACTCCTCGCTTCGCTCGTCGTCGTTCCTAAAGGAGTCTTTCATTTGCCGCTGCCGCGGCGCGCTAGCTTCGCTCGCTCGGCTTTCGCGCTGTAGGGTCGCAGTTGAATTAATAAGTATACTGACAAAACCTGGTTTGTTAACGTTATGTCGTAAATATACTTTCATTAAAAGTACCGATTCTGACGCTTGACCGGCCGCTGCCGCAGCATGCTCGCTTCGCTCGCTTGGATCGCGTGCTGGACGATCAGGATTCTACCTAACACTTCTCCTCGCTTCGCTCGTCGTCGTACCTAAAGGAGACCTTCATTTGCCGCTACCGCGGCACGCTCGCTTCGCTCGCTCGGCTTGTGCATTGTTGGGTCGCAGTTCAATTAATTAGTATATTATTAGTATACTGACAAAACCTGGTTTGTTAATGTTATGTCGTAAATATACTTTTTTTAAAAGTACCGGATCTGACGCTTCGCCGGCCGCTGCCTAACACTTCCCTTATATTCGTAATAAATGGAGCTAACAATAGTCTAACATGTACAATATGCAAACTAAGTACATAAGTACTTACCTATCTTACTTTCGAAATTGCATAATTTATACAGCTACCACTGAGTTCAACATTCTTTTTTTAATCGGACAAAGTTTTTAAAGAAATCATACACGTGAGGTATAGCTGGCTATTTATTTAAGGATTGATTACCACACTTATTACAAAGATCTAACAAAACAACAAAACAATTTTACAATTCAATTTAATCCTACAAAATAAAACCTTATACCGATTACATACAATATAAGTGGTGTTACGAAATAAAACATTTCCCAGTTTGAGATACTCTCGCAAAGCATACTCCTTGTAAGCTCACTCGGTCTTGAGGATATGTTCAGGGTCATTTTCTCAGTCAGGAGCTCGCGCGAGCTTGCTTTACCTCCGTCTCGTCCCATTCCGTCACCTCTGTTATCACGGCTTTTTTATATATGTCAGCTTTGGTCGCGAAGAACACTTCTATTTCTCTGCGTAATGACACCAGTTTCCCCTCGCAAGTTAAACGGGGTCTGCTTACTCAGGAATATTATTAAATAGTCCTCATTACACGATCCACGGGATATTACATAATAATGCCATTTTCGTTAACACTGAAGAAATCATACACGTAACAGTTTGGGTATTTATTTAATGTCAGGAATGACATTAGCAACCGTTGCTATGCATACCTACATTATACTTTTTAAATATGTGTCAAAATCAAAAGCACTAAGTAGTATTCATATCAATTTGGAAGAAAATCTCCCTTTTAACCCCATTAGGGGGTGAATTTCAATAAAATACGAAACACGTACTCCATCAATTCTGTTAAAGAATGTTTATGTAAAATTTGAAATAGATCGGACCAAGGAATCACGTTGTTGCATACAAACTTTGCACCCCATTTTTAACCCCTTAGGGATAGAATTTCGGAATATAATATAGCCTATGTCCTTTCCCAGGCTCCAGACTTTCTTTGTACCAAATTTCATCAAAATCCGTTCAGCCGTTTAGGCGTGAAAGAGCAACAGACAGACAGACAGACAGACAGACAGACAGAGTTACTAACGCATTTATAATATTAGTAGGGATGAATCTAATTAAGAGTTAAAGTTATAGTAATAATTACTTTATTAAGCTAAAATATGATCAAAAATAATGAAAAGTTATAGCTGCATATCGTCGGCTCGATTATCCATAATTATGTTAAAGGTTTCTTAAGGATGATCTTAGGAAGTAACACTTTTTCTTTTCTTTCGTGTGGAATTATCCATCTGTAAATAATATTGTAGGTACTTACTTATAATATACTCATGACTGTAAGTGATTTTCCTACCTATGTAATAAAGTTCTTAAAATAATTTGGTACCATGAACGTATTGCGTCAACTGTAGAGTAATCAATCATTACGCAAATAGCCTAGAAGACGTGGGACCAACAGAACATCCTCGATACCGTCAACAGAACAAAACTGAACAACAATCACCAACTGTACCCCTCTCTCCTCCCGCCCTCCTCCAGGCGACAAACAAAAGATTTAATCACGGAGTTACGAGCACTCAGAGATATTGTCCGGAGAGAAGTGAAATGCATCCCTTATACCGTCTCTCTGTGACGTGTCGCCGCTCTTCCACTCGCGCCCCCGGGCTCTCGCGCTCCACGGGCCGCTGCCGATGGAACTCTCTCACCAGATACACTTTGACAGTGAGACATCATCAACTACACACTCCCTCGAGGTGGTAGGTAAGTAAGCAAACAAATCTGACATTTTATTAGAGTCAGACATGTAGGTAATTAATGTAATTAGACATTAAAAATCATCTGCGTCAGTTCAGATTTAATCTCAGTAGACAGTCCTTTTTTGAAGTCGGTTAATACGTGTAATACATGGCGTTACTTAACTGAGCGGGAACTGAAATAGTTGAAATATATTATTATTAATCAATTGGAATTTGACCACCATGACAATGTGGGCCATTCCTGTAAACATTTTCTCATCCGTTTGCAGCACCCGGCAGCGTCCGGCAGCGTCCGGCAGCGTCCGGCAGCGTCCGGCAGCGTCCGGCAGCGTCCGGCAGCGTCCGGCAGCGTCCGGCAGCGTCCGGCAGCGTCCGGCGGCACCGCGCGGCAGCGGCTCGCGGCGGCACTCGGCGCTGAGCGGCGCGCGCGGCCGGTCTCGCTGTCTGCTCGCGACTCGCGACTCGCGTGGGGCGCGCTCGGGGCCGCGATACAACACACGAGTGATGTCGCGAAACTTCGCGTTTTGACATTTGTGACTAGTGACACGCTACTTTACGGAATGGTTCTTTAGTTATAAACATGTTTACGGTGAGTTCGTGTGTTCGTTGATGTTAATTGTAAAGTTGAGAGAAACCAGTGATCATTCTAAAGTTCGTACAACTTTTAGTGTGGACCTCTCTGGCATTTTTCGGCGGTTAATTTTTTCCATTATTAGTTATCATTATTAAAAATTTACCGCCAAAAAAAAACTAAAATGCATCAAAAAACATTAACGCACTGAAAAAAAAAGAATAATGATTTTGTCTTTTATAACGACTATTATTTTGGTTGTAACGTTTGTTATTTTTGAAGTCGGTGCCAGACCCTCAGAGGGCGTGATCATAACGATGAATCCATGAATAGAATTAAAATTTATATTATTATTTAGAAATTTACTCATTCATTTTAATGGCATTAAGTACTTATGTACTTAATGCCATTACTTATGTATATATATATACATAAGTAATGGCATTAAAATTCGATATATATATATATATATCGAAACGTTAGGATAAAAAAAATACCTACACGTGAATTCACTTCGTTACAGTATCTTGAAAAACTTTTTTCCATATTATCTACAAGAATATAATAAAGAGGAAAGGTTCGTTTGTTTGTTTGTATTGAATAGTCTCCAAAATGAATGGACCGATTCGAAAAATTATTTCGCTGTTACCGAAGCTACACTATTCCCCAATGGCAAATGCGATATTATATTTGTAAAAAATAGGGATCTGTGCGAAGCCGGGACACTTCAGTAATCACAATGAAATGGCACTTGCTTGTTCTAAAGAAATTTATTCACTAGTATGAACTCAATTAAAAACGTTAAACGGGTATTTACCTAGAAAATATTTACTTTGACCTTTTTAAAACGAAAGTATTTATTAAAGCTTTGATTATAAGGTAGTACGTTCGAAGCAATGAATTAGTAGCTTCAATTAAATTGATACGGTTCTATGAACAATCTGACAAAGAGGCTCGTCCTCCGCGGGCGCGGGGCGGGGCGCGTGTGTCCGCGACAGGCGGGAACTGTAAAACGAAACTCCTCTTAGGAATATAATTATAACCGATAGCGAAAATGGACGCTGAGGCTACGTCGCGTGTCGTAGCAATATAACAGACCTGGTTAGTGCTACTGCGTAGCGCTACGAACTAACACACATACATATTGCAAGTGACATTTTCCTTCAACACCAAAAGAAGAGGAAGTAAGCTACGAATATAATCACTTTTGACTTTAATAATATTAATAATTTCTGATGCCTTCGCGGTTATACATTGGTATGAAACAACTTTAACGGATTTAAGTCGCGTAAGTATTTTTATTGGCTGACGTTTCAGAGCTTTTACAGATTCCAAAGACAGACTGACAGAAGACTTTAGCATAAGACTATTGTCAGCTCAGTCGTGCTACGATTATGGAATCTGTAAAGACTCCGAAACGTCAGCCAATAAAAATAAAATACGCGAGTTAAATCCGTTAAAGTTGTTTCATTCTAATTTAATAATATTATTGTACAAAACATCCAACACTCGAGTAGGTAAAGATAGATGATCATACTCATCACCGAAACGAAAAGGCTCTTTTGCTGGATTCAATTAGGTACCCAATCTTCAGCTTCTTAATCGTTTAACTATGGTAATAAATCACCGAACAATACTTTATTATTGCTATACTCCGGACTGTAAATAATCTTATAATTAAATGAGCTTGCTAGTGGACGTGTAACGCGTCGTAATGAAATGTTTCTGTATGTCACATGTTGCGCTCGGAGGCTCTGCAGTCGCATTACGAGTATGCGCTTACAACGCTTCTCTAAGATATGCGAAGTGAAGGCAATAGTAAAATATAAGCGTCGGTACAGAATGTAGCGAGAAACGGAAGAATTTCCCAATCCCACCATTCCACGGAACTCGGCCATAAATCTACAGCCGTGAGCACTGCGCTAGGGGTAGGAGCCGGTATCTAGGAGCTAGTTACTAGTAGGAGCTAGTGGTTAATGCGGCTGTATCAACGTCTCTGTGCGGTGTGCATGCTGGAACAAAACACCATAAATCAGCCGCCGAGCGCCAGACGCGAGTCGCGACTGTTTCACAAATGCAAGGAAAATATAGCTCTCGTAATGCTTTATTATTATTGCCATTGAAAATTATACCTATTCCTTATTGGAACAAGCAACTAAAACGGATTTAACTTGCGTGCATTATTTTTTGTTCTGATTTTCGAAAACATTACATTTTCCATATTCGCAACCAATTGAGCGAACGATATTCTAACACTGAAGAACAAAGTATGTTTTTCTTAAATAAAGTTTTGTATTACGTAGGTACTTATAGGTTTTTTAGAAATTATTCACTTGTATAGAATGGATCGAATGACCTTGATAAACCACTTAACAAGAAATAGTTTACTAATTTCTAACTTTTTCCCTTGGAGATATAGATAGGTATATAATTATTATTAGTCGCCTATATTATGTGGTTTATATCAGATGGCAGAGATACATGCCGTACTCGTAAACAGGTGCTGCTTGTGGAGTCCGGTCTGTTCAGGTCTGCAGGAGCGAATTTAGAGATAACTACGTGATTTTTACTTGGGAACAAAATCTGACTAGCAGCGCCGCAGCGCGTACAGCACAACACGACACCCACATCAGGCGACCACTACTCACTCCTCGCAACACACACGCATCGCGCTTGCACTCCACCCGCGACGCGACGCACCCGGCGCGGGCGATGCGGGAGAACGGACAGGTATCTTACACCCGCTCCTGGACAGACGCCACTCGAGTGTATTGATAATTACTATACTAACGGTTACGACGCTTACGGGTTGCGACAGCATATACGACTGTAATTTACCATGAGCGATAACAGATTTATCATTGCCCTGATAATTAATGCGACAAATAGTTACGAGAGCTTTATTGAGCGCATCGCTTTAATTAAATGCTTTGTGTTGGAATAAACTCGATTCGTATTACGCGGAGACCAAATAAAACGGTCTGATATTACAAGCGGAGCCGCCGAGCCTCGAGACGGACGCGAACTGCGCGCCGCGAGCGACTGCAACTATCCGGAAAGTTGATTCAGAGATCTCATTAAGCTCAATAAATGAGTAGGTACTTTTATTATTTAATAAAATTTGATAATGAAATAAAAAATAAAATTCGATGGAAAGATGAGATGAAAGAGCCATCATGAGGCAGATGATGAGACGGTCAGTTGTGAATAATGCCTGCGATATGTAACAGTGCTTAAAGTGGGTGAGGTATGCAAAATGGCGGAGGGTTACATGTATTTATTTGAGACTAATATAATTCATAGTTAATTATAGTAGTAGACGAGAAAACTAGTCTTGCTAAATGTTACTCACAATACGAGTACACGGATACTCCAACGGTCTATATTACGCTGTAAGGTCGGATGTCACTAAGTGACGCCTGTTCTAGTGCTCTGTAAGTGTACACCGTCGCCGAGTGTGCACACTATGTTAGAGCGCGCTATGCTACTATGTAGTGTACACACTTGTGTGGAGGGCCCTTCGGCGATGACACCTCTCGCTTGCCCTTTGTAAGGAGACACGCGCGTCCGGGATACAGTAGAATGTAATTAAGGGAACGAGATCTTTTGGTAATGGAATGAAAGGGGTTTGAAAACACTCACTGTTCATGTTGACGTCGCAGCGCGAGATGACCGTTTTTATTTATTTATGTTTTTGCAGAGCACGTTGCACTAAGCTCATTAAAAACTGAGCAGGTAGGCCGGATTTGTCCGCAGCTTTACAAGAACAGTATAAAATACAGGGAGATTAACCTACATAATTTAAGAGGCTTCCATTTATTCATAGATCTAACTTAATTAAAATACACGTTGTATATAATTAAAATCTGTACTTACTGTATTAATTAAAGGCTTGAGGAACAAATAATTTGATGTTAAATAGATTACATAAAGAGTGCGGTGCGGGTGCAGCGGTGTGTTTCCACACCTATCTAATGTTAATTAATCTCAATATTATTAGTCATTCGTCTGTCGTCGACAGGCGAGGAGCGCGCCGCCCCGGCCGCCCCGGACACTCCAGACACTCCGGACACTCCGGCCGCCTCGACTGCTGCTGCTGCTGCTGCCGCTGCTGCTGCGGCTCGCCTGTGAGTCATCTAAATATAATTTGAGGCTTCTTATTTGCCCGAAGTTGAAACTTTCACTAAAATAGATTTGCCGAAAAAATACCCACAAAATGTTCCTTACGCAACACCTCAATTCTGCACGAGCGCTGGGACGCACGCGAACGCAGAATATTCCTGGAAACTCCCTTTATTTTAATTAACTTTATTTAATTAACTGACCTCAGGAAATCAATCAGCACAATCTCCTCTCGTGAGAGGCTCGAACCGCAAAAGATGAGATATTTTTATTTATCTATCAGGAATCAAAAATGAAGAAATCTGAAATCCAAGAATTAGCTATTATTTATTCATTCATTCTAAAAAACCTTCTGTGTCTCACTCATTTTACTCCACGCAGATTCCTTTTTTATTGCTTATTTTATTGATATAGAACTGATAATATTTGTATTTACAAAAGTGTCACGTTTGTATCGCATAGTTATACAGCTAGTCGATGCCAATGTATAAAGTTTCAGCCAAGCGATAGCACATGTTGAAGCAGCACGGCGCGTTGTTCTATTTAAAAGTATTTGAGAAGTGATATAAAAACGGGCGGCAGTTTAGTACAGAGCGCGGCCCCGGTCCCGGTCCCAGTGCCGGTGCACGTCCCGGCGGGCTCATTGTGTCCTGAAGCAGGACTAATTCCGGCGGCCGGGGAGACCGGATCGTGCGCGGCGCGGCCGGACAGAAACTTTCGCGAAGTTTGTATCAATGGCGTTTACTATCCTCACTAACATATAGCTTACCGCATTTTTATACTGATCTTTCTGATGTACAAAGAGTTAAGTACCTAAGTCACACCAGTCGAACACCCGATATTTTGAGAGCCGATAACTTATTTTATTAATTGAATTGAGCTAAATAACTGCTACCATCGTTAATCAGCATTAGAATAAATATTCTATAGGTACCTACCTACGTAGTAATTATTGTGATCGACTCGCTGGCGACCTCTTGGAGCGCAACATTTCGCCAAAAGCGGTTAAAAGTTTAAGTGTTCTCCTTGAGACGATATACCCAGAACCTTTGTTTGCCGACACTTTGTTCTTACTTATTTTAAAAAGCAGTGACAACAAAACAAATAAAAATAACAATGAAACAGATAGAAAGAGCCTCGGAGGCGCTCTCGCTCATTGTCCCTCCCCCTCCCTCCCCCGGGCCCCTTTTCCCTGGGGCCGAGATACAATCTCTGCTTGATTGTTTGTCTACATTACTGTATTAAAGTTCCCACCAGACTCGTGCTCGTATTACTCTAAGGTTGGACGTCCTCAGTTTTATAAAGTTTAGCTACTTCTTTTTACCTTGCTGGAGCTTTCTATAGTCGAGACCAAACGAGCTACATGTAATTCTACCGAGTGATTTGCACTCGATTGAATTGAATGTAGGCAGTGAACATCCCGCGACGCTGCACGCTGCACGCCGCTCGCTGCACGCCGTACGCCGGGCACGACTCCGATATGTCCTATTACAATTTACTTAATACTTTTGATTCCAAGCGTGACAAGTTTCACAAGTACCCTCCAAAGAGTGACTAAAGTCGATAGGCGATTGTGCGCGCAGGTACGACATGCGAGGAGGGCGCAGAGCCGGCGGCGGCGCGGCTGGCGCCGTGGCTGACGCGCGAGCCGCCCGCGCGCGTGCTGTTCGCGGCGCAGCGCGGCGCGCGGCTCGCGTGCGCGGCGCGGGGAGACCCGCCGCCGCGGCTCGACTGGCTCGACCGCGACGGACTCCAGCTGCACGACGACGCCTACAGGTTACCACTTACCACTGACGGTCACTGAATTCTCGGATTTGAATCTTTAAGAATAGTTGGCGCATAGTTATTATCTATTCCTGCGTCATTAAATTCGTTGTTATCGTTTCTTCTGCCCGCGCGATTTCGTCTAGAGTTAACGTTAATTATCGCACTTCTATAAAAAATTCTACCCCCATGTCTCGCCCCTTTAAGGAATCGTTAACACAAATCGAGCAATTGTATGAGTATTCATTCTTATCTGAAGTATTTTGCGAAATTCATAAGCGGGCATATTTTCATAAGCTGCCGTTTTACCAGACGCATCTACAGCAACGGCACGATGGAGATCCTGTCGGCGGCGGGTGCTGCGGGCGCGGGGGGCGAGGTGCGGTGCCGCGCCGCGAGCGCGCGCGGCGTGGCGTTGTCGCGGCCCGTGCGCCTGCTGCCCGGTCAGACCGTGTTCATTTCTTTGAATTATATATTTATAAATGCTCTTCGTACGTGATTACTTCTTATTTATTTTGTTGATAACGATTTTGTCGCGCAGTCGTAGAAGAGAAATGGGAAGCTGAACTGGTAGTATTCGCGCCGGCTGCGGGTGGCGTTGCGGCGCTCGTGTGCGGAGCGTCGGCCGGCGCGGAGCACGCGCGGGGTGAGGGGGCCGGGGACGGAGAGGGGGAGGAGGAGGGGGGCTCGGTGGAGGCTGTGCTGTGGTACCGCGGCGCGGAGGTGCTTCGTGTACCGCCGCCTCATCCGGGTCAGTCTGGCACGTCTTACTACTACTTAAGTGTTTAGTTTGGTTTATTTTTCAGCCGGTGCGGTACCTGTCTAAAGCACAAAGGCGACCGAGCTAATATACTCATAGGCATACAAGCTTTCGTTGGTGGCTACTAACCTCAGAAACGATAACCTCGGTTTCGCTAATAAATAGAGCGATTTATGTTTCGGCGGCATTTACGAATTTATTGTACTGACTGGTATTGGATATATTCGTAAACTGACAAATTTCGAAAGTCGACGAAGTCAGTCGAATATCCTAGCACCTATATAAACAATTAACCTATATTTCGCAGGTAAAATTAGGTGCCTAACTAAGTATTCGACAATCGTAGGTAGCAGAAATCATTACGAGGGAAAGGGATACCCGCTACGCAAGTGACACGAAACTCAATAAGTTATGTTCTATGTGCCTGCAGATGCGCGGTACCTGGTAGCGGGCCGCGCGCTGCTGATCCGCGCGGTCGGCGCGCAGGACGCCGGCGAGTACAGCTGCCTGGCGCGCCACCGACACACGCAGCGCACGCGCCGCTCCGCGCCCGTCCGCCTCGCGCTGCCGGGTACGCACCCACACCGCACCCCGCACCGGCCAGCTGCACACACACACGCACTCACTGACCCCGCTCCCGTCGCAGACGGCGCGGCGGCCGCGTGGAGCGCCGGCCCGGCGGCGGCGACGCTCGGCACGCAGCGCGCGGCGCCGGGCGACGCGCCGTGCCTGCCCTGCGCGCCCTCGCCGCATCCGCACACGCACTACACGTCGGTGACGCCTCCGTTCGATCGCTTCCCCCGATCGGTCGCCCTCTTCTCGTCGCTTCGTTAATTTGCGATCGTCGCGGCCGGCAGGTGGTACCGGGAGCGCGCGGGGCGGTCGGAGCCGGCGGACGCGGAGGGAGCGTGGCCGTGGGCCGGCGGCGCGGCGCTGTGCGCGGGACGAGCGGCCGCGGCGGCGGGCGCCTGGCTGTGCCGCGCCTCGGGGCCCGCCGGAGACGTCACGGCCCGGATCCGGTTGCTGCTCGACGAGCCGCTCGCGGTCTCCGTCGACCCGCCCGTCGCGGTGAGTCCCCTCGTTTCCGGTTCCCGCTCCGGTGTCCCGTGTCGTACTTCCCGTTTCGAGCTCTCGCCCCGAGCGTAATCGGTCGATCCCGACAGACGGCGACGAGCGGCAGTCCGGTCCGGTTCAACTGCACGGCGTCGGACCCGGGCGCCACGCTGCGCTGGCTGCACGACGGCGCGCCGCTGGCGACGAGCGTCGCGGGCGCGCACGAGTGGGGCGGCGTGGGCCGTGGCGGGGTGTCGCTGGTGGCGTCGCTCGCGAGCCGCGGCGTGCTGCAGTGCGACGCTCGCGCTGGCCGCCGCGCCGCCAGCGCCAGCGCCGAACTGAGGCTCGGCGGTGCGTACCTCCATCACTCTGCTTGACGCGCCGAGGAGGGACTTGATGCGTTGATCGATCGGCTAGCGATTTTCCAATACCTATCTCGGATAGATCCGCCATTTCGAGAAATGAATTAATACTTTAGATTTTTTTTCGACGATCATTTTATTCCAAAAACTTTAAAGGGCTGCAACATAAAAATATTACCTACGTACACGTATTACTAAGTATTTAACTAAAGGTCGTTGATTCAAAATTAACTTTATTTTTGATACCTAAAGAGGATTTTTTTGTGCAGTGATGTTTGCTAATACGATAATACAAATTGTCCCTAAAACCAACCCCAAAACTTAGAGGGTACATAAAACACATCATAATGCATTCAGGTTAAGCAAATTTGACATTTTTCAAGAATTTGAATTGACGCTACGTGCGCTTTCGCCAGTTTTTTGAGTGCATAATATTGCCAAATAATTGTGTTATCGAATGATATTAAGTATGTACACGACTGATTTCTCGGGTGACAAAGTCATAATGAAAAGCAACCGTAATATTTTGGGTCACCTTGGTCTTGTTTTAGTTTAGTCAAGTTTGAACTTACTTATCGTTAACTACTGTGAACAGTTAAATAGTTAAATATTGTTATTAAGTTACATATTTAGTATATGCCATCCTCCAACATCTACCTCAAGGGCCCGGTCAGGCAGCTTCCCCTGCATCTGGCTGAAATTGCAGCGGCGGCGCATCTGCAGATCCGGGCCTGTTCCACGACAGATATCTGAAATTGTCACACCGACAATTACTTTTTGGTTGTTGAATCAAATTAGGTTCAACAATTTTTTAGTTAACGACATTATTTTTGAACCTTGACTAAATGTTAAGTATTTATTAAATACACTTAGTAATTCTCGTTAGTAGACTACAATAACAATTTAGTAGGCACATAGAGCATAGTGCTAGAACTGGGTCTGCCATGAACTGCGGTATCAATTGCAATCAGTTTAATTACATTCGGCTAGTGAGGAGCGCGGCGCAATCACGCCTTATTGTGGCCGATGCCGATTGATTCCGGTGTTTGCTATTGCCTACGTTCGTGTGTGTGTGTGTGTGTGTATTTAGTGGACAATGCAATCATCGCGCTCCACTGCCCTCGACAGTGTGCTACCTTTGACCTGTCCATCGAAGCGGCCGCTACGGCAATCTCATCCTAATTGCAATATCGATGCACTGAAATAATGATTGCGACTCTACGTCCGCGTCATCGCGTCATGTTCAAACGTAATTGTAGTCTCCCCGTTCGATCTCATAGTGCAGGGTATCATAACTACAAAGCTGCGTCCCGCGGTACTATCCGCACAGAATTAAAATAATGTTTTGAATATTTCATTATTTATTATAATTATAATTGCTAATTGGAAGGAAATAACTATTAATGGATTTAAGTCGCTTATTTTTTTTTTATATTTGTACACTAGTACAAACTACTAAGTAGATTTTAGTGTTCGACTATCGTCAGCTCATTCATGCTACGTATATGGGAACTCTAAAGTTTTCCAAACGTCAAGCAATCAAATAAAATATGCCAGTTTGTTATATCTTGAATATATAAACTGGTGTTTAACATATATATAGATATAACTGGTGTTATAGTATAAGTCTTAATGTAGGTAGTTATGAAAGATGTACCCTCATATAGTAACAAGTGAATAAAGCCAGTTGATTTGTATGATCGTTTCATTTAATATTAACACCAATATAACAACTGATACTATTTAAATAAAAACAGCGGAACGTCGGTTGTGACTGTCACTTTAATTAGAAAAGAACTAAAAAACAATGTTGCCAGTATACAACACTGTTAAATCCGTTTATAGTTGTTTCATTCCAATGTGTAATAACCGCGATGGCATCAGAATTAATTCTCGTTAATTGTTTCCCGGGATTAAAAGTGGCCTTAAATTATGTTCCCCTCCGTCATTCATAGTCCCATCTACACAATAACAGAAATAAGCCATCTTCAAAACCAATGACATTTATTGAACAAATAAACGGTACCTAGTTGAATTGTGCAGAGTCTGCGCCGGAGCTGCAGTACACGTTCATCGAGCAAGCGCTACGAGCCGGAGCAGACGCGTCCCTGCGCTGCGCCGCCGCCGGCACGCCGCCGCCCCGGCTCGTCTGGCTGCAGGACGGCGCGCCGCTGCAGCCGCACGCGCTGCCACACAGGTACAGCCGGCAGGTACAGGTCGAGTACAGCGAGCAGGCGCCGCGAGCCGGAGCAGACGCGGCTCTGCGCTGCGCCGCCGCCGGCACGCCGCCGCCCCGGCTCGTCTGGCTGCAGGACGGCGCGCCGCTGCAGCCGCACGCGCTGCCACACAGGTACAGCCGGCGACACAGTGCGAGTACAGCGAGCAGGCGCCGCGAGCCGGAGCAGACGCGGCTCTGCGCTGCGCCGCCGCCGGCACGCCGCCGCCCCGGCTCGTCTGGCTGCAGGACGGCGCGCCGCTGCAGCCGCACGCGCTGCCACACAGGTACAGCCGGCAGGTACAGGTCGAGTACAGCGAGCAGGCGCCGCGAGCCGGAGCAGACGCGGCTCTGCGCTGCGCCGCCGCCGGCACGCCGCCGCCCCGGCTCGTCTGGCTGCAGGACGGCGCGCCGCTGCAGCCGCACGCGCTGCCACACAGGTACAGCCGGCAGGTACAGGTCGAGTACAGCGAGCAGGCGCCGCGAGCCGGAGCAGACGCGGCTCTGCGCTGCGCCACCGCCGGCACGCCGCCGCCCCGGCTCGTCTGGCTGCAGGACGGCGCGCCGCTGCAGCCGCACGCGCTGCCACACAGGTACAGCCGGCAGGTACAGGTCGAGTACAGCGAGCAGGCGCCGCGAGCCGGAGCAGACGCGGCTCTGCGCTGCGCCGCCGCCGGCACGCCGCCGCCCCGGCTCGTCTGGCTGCAGGACGGCGCGCCGCTGCAGCCGCACGCGCTGCCACACAGGTACAGCCGGCAGGTACAGGTCGAGTACAGCGAGCAGGCGCCGCGAGCCGGAGCAGACGCGTCCCTGCGCTGCGCCGCCGCCGGCATGCCGCCGCCCCGGCTCGTCTGGCTGCAGGACGGCGCGCCGCTGCAGCCGCACGCGCTGCCACACAGGTACAGCCGGCAGGTACAGGTCGAGTACAGCGAGCAGGCGCCGCGACCCGATGCAGATACAGCTTTCTGTTGCTGTCTGCTGTCTGCTGTCCGTCTGTCACAGCCAGTCTCCCTTAAAATATGTAAATGAGATCTTTTTTTGCATGCACAGTAGGTATTTACATGGCGTCGGTGAAGTTTACAGAAGGATATCGACTAGTTAGCTGTAGGTTTTACACTAGGCAAACTATTATTTAGTTCATCGAGGAACTTTGGAAACCATGAGCTGGTTTGCACAATCGACAAAAGTGTTGTTGTTCCGTTAACTTTTAAAATAGAGGTATGTTTATAGCCTAGCTATTTCATTATACTTAAATCAAGAAACGGTGTGTGCAGGTATACAATCTCGGAGGAGCCGGCGGCGGGCGGCGCGGGCTCGGTGCTGGCGCTGCGGGCGCTGGTCGCCACGGACAGCGCGCGCTACACGTGTCGCGCCACCAACGCGCGCGGCGCTACCGACCATTCCGCTAGACTCAACGTCTACGGTCAGTCATTCTCGCCTCTCCATCATGCGTTGTTCGTAATATAATATTTCGTCGATGCATTGTATGTGATAATGTTATAAGGTTTTCCATCCGCAGGTCCGCCATCGATCCGCGCCGTTGGCCCTGTGCGAGTGGTAGCCGGTGCCAACGCCACTGTCTACTGCCCCTACGCTGGATATCCGATCAGGTCCATAGAGGTGCATTCTATAGGATCATTCCTTAACACGCGTTCACACTACACTTCACAACGCGACGCTTCTCCGGTAGCTGATAGATGATATTATCGCGATCGCGATTTTGGATTTTAATACGTACGAATTGAAGTCGATTAATTTCGCGAAACACTAAACACGTCGATGCACTCACAAGGAACGTCTTCACTTCGGTTGACGTGTGGTCGTGTCCGCAGCGCGGTGCGGTGGCAGCGCGCGGGCGCGCAGCTGGACGCGGAGGGCGGCGCCAGGCTGTCGGCGCGCGGCGCGGAGCTGCGCCTGCAGCCTGCGCTGCTCGCCGACGCCGGGCCGTACGTCTGCAGCGCTGAGGCTCCCGGCGGCGATATCGCGCGTCGTGAGATCGAGCTACAAGTGCTAAGTCAGTGTCACTCGGTCGGCCGATCCACATAAAATCGAATTAACACGTCTTAATTCGTTCTAACGTTTCGCAGACCCGCCTAAGATCTCACCGTTCGTATTCTCGTCGGAGTTGACGGTGGGTTCGGCGGTGCAGTTGCTATGCGGCGTGTCGAGCGGTGACAAGCCCGTCTATTTCACTTGGCTAAAGGACGGTGGCCCCCTGGCGCCCGCGCTACAGCTCGAGCAGAAGAGCCTCGCCGACTTCTCGCTGCTCATGTTCCCTTCGCTTGCCGCGCGCCACTCCGGCCGCTACACCTGCCGAGCCGCCAACCGCGCCGCCGTGGCCGAATACAGTGCTACGCTACATGTGAAGGGTAGGACGTTTAATTTCCCCTTCGATCCACGCTATATTCACAGGCTTTTCTAAACGTCCACTCGGTCCACAGTGCCTCCGGCGTGGACGAGTGAGCCGGGAGATGCGGCGGTGTCCATCGGTGCACCGCTGCGGCTCGAATGCGCCGCGAGGGGTGAGCCGTCCCCTACCGTCACGTGGCAGCGTCGAGTCGGTGAGTGGACGCCGATCCGCCTTTATAGTCGTTTCCACGCAAAGATAAAGAAAAACGCTTCCGGTAGGCCTCGACGGCGGCGAGAGATGGGAGGACGTGAGTGCGGTACCGTGGGCCCCGGATGGGGTGGAAGCGCGCGAGGGTACGCTGCGAGCCGCTCGAGCAGCGCGCCGCGCCTCCGGTCGCTACCGTTGCCGCGCCGACAACGGCGTCGGACCGCCGCTCCTCAGATACGTCGATGTCACCGTTCACGGTGAGAGTGAGATTATAGTTTAGCCGCAAGCTGAGAATTGCAACATTATAAATATTTCATGAAGATACATTCCTTGTACTCTCGCTCAGAACCTCCTCACTTTGAGCCGTCCGACACTAAAAACGTGTCTGCGGTGGTGGGCGGTGGCGCCACGCTCACGTGTCGCGCGCGCGGCGACGCGCCGCTCGCCGTGCAGTGGACGCGCCGGGGCCGTCGCCTCGACCCCGCCTCATTCCGATGGACGATGGCGGAGAGCGGTAGCGGTGGAGACGAAGCGGGCGGTGCGCTGCTGGCGGAGTTGCGGCTGCGGGCGGCGGAACGCGACGACGCGGGCGAGTACCGCTGCGTTGCCACCAACCACCATGGACGCGCCGAGCTGCCCGTCTTTCTGCAAATCGAGGGTGAGAAAATGTCTAAACTCGTTTCGAATTCGGTCCATAAAAAGACGACGACGACGTCTCAACCGGGGCTCCCCTGAAGGCCTCTACTGTATATAGTGATAAAATTTGGTCCAGAGCCCCCCCGAGTTCCCATGGGCGTGCGACTTGCGGGACTAGGGTCCCGCTGGGCGCGGCTGCAGTGGGACGAGCCGAGGACAGAGGACGACGGGGCCCGGTACACGGCGCTGTGGACCGCGGCGGCGGGAGGCGCGGCAGGCAGTGCAAATGTATCTCGCGGCTCCGAAGGAGCAGAGCTAGCGGGACTGCCTCCGGGCACGGCTCTGCGGCTGCAGCTCGTGGCGTCCAACCACGTCGGCGCTTCCCCCTTGTCCACGCCAATACTCTTTATCACCCTCGAAGAAGGTAAGGAGCCAATGGTTATATTTTGAATAGATATCATATTTTTAAAATATTGTATTAAAATATTTTTTTTCTTCTTGAATTCTTCTTCTTTGAATTCTAATACTATCTACTAAATAATTGAAAAAGAAATAGAGATCATTCTGAATCTAAAACACCCTCTTAATGCAGCTCCTTCGAGTCCCCCGGGAGAGGTGCGAGCGCGTGCGACGGCGCCGGGAGAGCTGCTCGTAACATGGATGGTGAGCTGACGGCCGGAGAAGGGCTATATTATATGTATTGACGGAGGTTCGCCATTTCGATCCTGCGGAAAGGCGGATCGCGGGACAGTAAAGTTCCAATTTTTTGCAAGTACCTATGTCGTATACCCCGCAGGCGCCCCCCCGAGAGGATCGGAACGGTGAGCTCCTCGGCTACACCGTGCACTGGCGCGCGCTGAGCCGCGCAGACGACGAGGGCGAGGGCGACGAGCGCGACGAGGGAGCCACGCTGGCGGCGGGAACGAGCGGCCGGCTGACGCTGACGGAGCTGCGGCCCTTTACGCGCTATGCCGTAGCGGTGCGCGCCTTCACGCGCGCCGGCACCGGCCCGCCGGCGGCTCTTATCTACGCCACGGCCTCACTAGACGGAGGTCGGTACGGTTCGATTTACACCCTTCTCTGTCCGAGCATCGACCTCCCGGTTTTGACTCCCGGCCGTGTCCGCAGTGCCGACGGAGGCGCCGGGTGCGGTGCGCTGCGCCGGCGGGCCGCGCGCGCTGCGCGTGTGGTGGACGCCGCCGCCGAGCGCGCCGCCTCTCGACGGGTACGACGTCCTGTACGCGCGGCTCGCCGACAACGAAGGTAACTCCTCGCCGCGCGCCGTCGGAACTTCGATAGATAGATATAAAGTCGGAGATTCGATAGATTCTACCAGGATCTCGAAATCTCCGGAGACAAGTGTAGTCTCTGAGGTACCTAACTCCAGTTATAACGTCGTCAAGATGCTCGTTCCCGCATTCAACAAAACTTAAAAACTACTTACACTGTATAGCGATGTACTACAAAAATTACTGTAAAATTATAAGCTTTATACCTAAAACAGTTTCATTTTTAAAATTTTGACAATAATTGCTAAAGTTACTTATGTCTTAAAAACAAAATGAGGATTCTCGGAAATATACGTTATAGTGATAGACTATTTTCGCGTATTTTATTTTATTTGCTGTCGTTTGGTAAACTTTACAGTTCCCATATTCATAGCACGACTGAGCGTACGATTTAGAGAAAGACCCGGTTTCCCGCGCTTTTAATTTTCAAGTCATAACTTCAGCCATTATTGACAAAATTAAAAAAAAAGGGTTCGATGGATACCTATTCGACCTTAAGGCAGCGTACTACAACACGGAGATGATATTTTGTGTGCAGCATGGAGCGGACCGCTGGCGGCACAGTTGGCGCAGGTGGAGGCGGGGCCCGGTGGGCCGGTCGGGCCGGGTGGGCCGGGTGCGCCGGGCGGGCCGGGCGCGGCGCTGGCGGGGCTGGCGCCGGGCGCGGACTACTCGCTGCGGGTGCGCGCGCGCTCGGCTGCAGGTGTCGGGCCCTATTCGTCTCCGCTGCGCTGTGCCACGCACGACGAAGGTAGATCGTTATGGGAGCAGAAACGGAATCTAATCGCCTATAAAAATATGTCGAAGTATCATGGAAGTGGCGCATCTATGTTAAATGTTTCCCTGTTAACATAACTGATCAGTTAATCGAATCACTCAGATTTAATTATATTATGTAATGGTTTACCCAAGATGTCCGGGATGTGACGAGGAAGAAACTAGTTTGCCGGGCAGGATAATAAGTCATGATGAGAGGAATAAGACCAGGTAGTATGCAGTTGACTACCTGGTCTTAACCCCTCATATATAACACGACACTTATATACTATATCGAAACAGTACTGATCGCTGCTTGATCTAACGTCTATCTGGTACGTGAGTTACGTGACAGTGGCGGAATATGCTGACAGCCTGCACGTGCAGTGGGGTGAGGGTAGGCACTCCATACATTTATTACACCGTGCCTGTATGGAATGCACGCCCTTGCCGACAGGGCCGTGACAACTAGCTTCCAATTTACAATATAACATTGTTCATGGCTCGTGAACACTGTTAGATCGGCACCGCCCAAATCCGACATACCGTTACCGTTTGAACGACTACTATACCGTTTATTTTTATTTGTCTGTAGCGCCGGGCGCGGTGGCGGCGCTGCGTGCGGCGGCGGCCGGCGCGGACGCAGTGCGCGTCGCCTGGCGAGCGCCGCGCGGCCGCTCCGACCACTACGCCCACTACACGCACTACACGCACTACACGCACTACACGCTGCACTCCGCGGAGCGAGATAAGTCAGCGTCGAAATAAACTTGCTTATTACTTCTGCGAAATAATATGTACCTAATTTGGCAATACTGAACATTGTGGAACGAGTTATTTCTATTTCGAATTTGCACCGACGGCAACGCTGAAATTCACATCGACCTACTCATGTATGCCGTCGTATTCCTACGATAGTGTCCAATAGTAGGTAATATTTTTTCGTGCAGAATCGGCGGGGAATGGTCGCAGCGCGTGGAGGCGACGCGCGGCGCGGACGAGGCCTGGCTAGAGGTGCGCGGGCTGCGCGAGCGCGTCGAGTACGAGTTCTGGGTGACGGCGCACAACGCGGCCGGGGCCGGCCCGCCCGGCGCGCGCGTCCGCGCCGCTCCCGCCTCCGACGGTCGGTCGACCCGCGCTATATATTTTACTTTAACTGACAATTCGACTAGGGTAGGGTTGCCATACGTCCCGGTACGCCGGGACATGTCCCGGTTTGAAGCATGGTGTCCCGGCGTCCCGGCCGATAAGCAAATTGTCCCGGTTTCAAAATCATAGTTATTTAATAGAGGGCTGGACTTGGTAAACAGTAATATACCTCCAATAAACGCGCTCTAACTAGCCTACGATTAGCCGTACGTGGATAGAACGACGTAAGCGCTGACAATTGTCCGTTCACGTTTCACGAATTTACGTTAACAGTGTCAACGCATTTCGAGATCGCAGACTCTTAGCGTTGACAGAGCAAGAGCGCATCAATGGCATGCTATCAAGCCCACTATGTGACTTAGAGATGTTTGATACAAGGTCGATTTTTCTAATGCATTGATATTTTATATAGATTTTATACGTGGGTGGATCATAAAGTACCCGCGTTAAGACAGAAAAAACTTTTTTTTTTAAAGATTTTTTTTTTATTTTTTAACATAATTTCCTTTGAGGTCTTTACATATGACCCCACTTTTTGGCCATTTTTTTAAACCCTTGAAAAATATGTTTTTTCAAACCCTTTAAAATACGCTTCTGATTCGGCAATCACCTCTTCGTTTGAGCTGATTTTTTTAACCCCCGAGCCAAGTTTTCATGTTGAGGCACCAAAAGACGTCGAATATGGTGATCAATTGATCAATTGAATATGGTGGGTGCAGCACCAATTCGTAGCGAAATTCCACTAATTTGACAGCGACAAACCTGGATGAATGTGCTGGTGCGTTATCGGGGCCATATAGCATTTTTTCCTAGCCAAATGGGGCCGTGTATTCTTAAGTTTTTTATCGAATCGGTCCAATAATTCACTATAATATTGCCCTGTGATTGTTCTTCCTTTCTGTAAGATGTTAATAAGGAGTATTCCCTTCGAATCCCAAAAAAATCGTGGCCATGACTTTTCCGGCAGACGGGACCGTTTTCGCCTTCTTTGGAGGAGATTCATATGGGAAAATCTATTGTTTGGACTCGCTTGGTCTCTAGCGTATAATAATAGACTCAGGTTTCGTTAACAGCCATAACTCGAGACAAAAATTCCATCGGGTTTCTCTTAAACAGATCCAAACATTGCTTTGACATTGACATTGAATCCGATTATTTTCATCTGTGAGTAAACGCGGCAGCCAAATGGCGGACATCATTTTCTTGTGCAAATTATTTCATAATATACTGAAAAATGTTCTGTACGATACGCCTACAATGTCAGCTAATTCGCAAACTTTAGTTCGTCGATCTGCGATAATCATGTCATGAACTTTTTTAATGACCTTTTCGGAAACAACGTCTGGAGGGCGACCTGGCCGGTCTTCATCAAAAACAGTTGTGTACCACGTTTAAATTCATGGAACCAATATCTGACGGAAGTCACAGAAGGCAGAAGGCCCCCATAGACAGCATCCAACTTTACTTTTATTTCGTCGCATGTTTTTCCATCTAAAAATAAAAACCGAATTACGAAACGATATTGATCTTTTTCTCAGTCACCGCGAAATACATCACTCTTGTGATAAAACTGGCCACTAAATAAAAGGTAATGTGTTGTTTTTAAAAAATATATATTTTTTAATTTCTAAATACCTTAAGTACACGATGATAATAACAACATATCACAACGACATCGTCTCTTTCTGAACGCGGGTACTTTTTGATCCACCCATGTACATTCAGTTGATACCTGACTTCTTGAGAAAACTCGACCTAAGAAGCGTTAAAATTAAAAAAAATCGAATATTATTATGTAAATAAAAAAAAATGACCACCGAAAAAATAACTTCAAAGGCAACAAAAAACAATAGCGCACTACATAGATTTTTTTTTTTTTTTCAGTGCGAATTTGTTGTTCTTTGTTGCCTTTTAGTTTTTTTCGACAGTTAAATTTATTATTTAGTTATTATTTTGTAATTGTGTTTGGCCATAATTGATATGCTTCATTTGTAATTACTTTTGAAATTGCTACCTACCTTGTTTTTGCTATTAACTTTTAGGGAAACAATAAATAACCCCTATTTTGCCACCCTTACGGTAGGTTTCTTTTTTCCAAATTTTTATGGGATCAACTTTGAGGTATGCCCTATCCAATAAAAAAAGAATTATCAAAATCGGACTACTCTGTAAAAAGTTACGTCTGGTCATACGATAGAATCAGTGCGTGAAAAATTAATTATCCCCTATTTTCCTACCCTTAAGGTTGGTTTTTTTAATCTAAATTAACATGATTAGTCAAAATCCGTTTTTTTTTTTTTTTTTTTTTACCTTCAGTTTTTCTTGAAATGTCCCGGTCCGAGTCCTTACACTTATGGCAACCCTAGACTAGGGTGGATGCGAATCTTTAATGTTTAGTACTGAGGTATCCGCGGTCCGCAGCTCCGGCCCGCATCCTGTCGTGGGGCGGGGCGGCGGCGGCTCCGGAGGGCGCTCCTCTGCGGCTGCGCTGCGCGGCGGCCGGCTCGGCCCCGCAGCGCCGCAGCTGGACGCCGCGGCCGCGCGCGCCGCACACGCTCACCGACGACGGCGATCTGCTCATCCACGGTGAGTGCGCGCCGACCGCGGACCGGGCCGTCTCCGCGGACGCGGCTCACGCGCTATAGGTACCTAATGCGATCGGTCGGCCGCAGCGATGGCGCGGGAGGCGGCGGGTGACTACACGTGCGCGGTGCGCGGCGCGGACGGGTCGCGGGACGCGGTGCGCTGGTCGGCGCGGCTGCTGGCGGCGCCCCCCCCGCCGGCGCCGCCGCGGCTGGCGAGCGCCTCCGCGCACCGGCTGCGGCTCGTCTGGGACCGTCGTCCCTCTGACCCGGACCAAATATTAGGTGAACGATAAGATAATGTAAAAAAATAAAATAATAATGTTACAAACCCCCGACATAAAAACCCTTTAAAAAGTACTTATAACAATAATAAAAGTTAATATTAGTGAGGTACCTAACGTAACGTCGGGGGGACCACTTCTCATTTAGGTGTAGGCAGGTATTTACTTTATATTGACAATCTACCTAAACCTACAGTTCCCCCGACATGACGTTTTCCTTGTAGAGTGTAGACTAAATATTAATACCTATCTAGTTAGGTAACTTTTATTAGGTAAGTACCTTTAGTTGTACTTTTTAGAAGGTACTTTTTAGGTTTTTATGTCGGGGGTATGTTATTTTTTTTTATTTTATAGGTACTGTTTCTAAGTAGGTAGGTAGGCAGGTAACTACAACATCCCTACTTCCTTACTAATATTATAAATGCGAAAGTAACTCTGTCTGCCTGTCTGTCTGTCTGTTACGCTTTCACGCTAAAACTTCTGGACCGATTTAAATGAAATTTGGTACAAAGAAAGTCTGGAGCCTGAGAAAGGACATAGGCTACTTTTTAACCGACTGCAAAAAAGGGAGGAGTTCCACGCGGACGAAGTCACGGGCAGAAGGTAGTAAATATATAGGTAAGTACTTATTATTATTATTAACCAATTTCCAATTCACATGGAGTTTTGTAATATGTACTTACTTACATGACTGTTAGGTATCCTCTTACATTTAATTTTGATACTCACTCGAGTATATTTGTAGACATTTGGTTTTCCATCCCCACTTTCACTCCCTATAATTTTTGAACTAAAAGTACTATAATTATACTAATAGAATTAGAATTCTATACTTATTTATAGGATTATGTAGTCACTGCGGACCTTTAGGTTATCATCGGTGCTCTTATTTACTACACACGATAGGTTACACGGTATGGTGGGTGCGCGAAGGAGCGAACCCGAGCACGGCGCGGTCTGCGCGCGCGGCGCTGGACGGGGACGGGACAGGCGGGACAGGCGGGACAGGCGGGGGCGGCGGGGGCGGCGGGGAGGCGCGGCACGCGGTGGCGGGGCTGCAGTGCGGGACGCGCTACGCGCTGTGGCTGCGCGCGCACGGCGCCGGCGGCGCGAGCGCGCCCTCGCGCCCGCTGCGCGCCGCCACGAGAGGACGGCGTGAGTACACGACCCGACCGAGCCACGGGTATCGAGGGGCGCGTCTGGCGCAGTGCGCAGTGCGCAGCGCTAGAACGAAAGCGGCCCTATTTCTAACTCTTTCGACATGCGGTCTGAAGCTGAGTCTGCGATCGCAGCCATTCGATTAGAGCAACCGGCTACTACACGAGATACTACGTATAAATATACCTATACTTACCTATATATCTCATGTTGCTGTGTCCTTGCAGAGCGTCACATGTGAACCTTGATAATATATACTAATAACACCTGGTACTAATTTGAAATGTGGCATGCAATAAATAATTTAGATTTTTGAATTAAGTACAATTATAGACGGCGTTCAAAAATTCGGGGTTTTTGGGCACACACTACTGGACTAGTGTCCGTGTAAGGTGGGTCCGTATCGTGTCTCCTATGGTAATTAACATGTATGCCGGCAGTGGCGGTGCCGGCGCCGGCCTCGGCGTTCATCTGGACGAACAGCTCGGCGCTCCGGCTCAGCCTGCTCGCGTGGCGCGCGTGGGGGGCGTCGGGGGGCGCGGGGGGCGCGGGGGGCTCGCCCGGGGGGGAGGAGGGGGACGCCCCGTGCGCGCCCACCGCCTGGGAGCTGGCGCTGCGACCGGTGACCGGCGGCGGGTGGACGGAATTATCGCATGACAATGAAATCGCTGTGGTATCTACTTATACAAAACTAACAAATATGAAATACCTATCTAGGTTATTTTTAATTAGGTACCTATAGATAGCTACCTAATCACAATGGTAATTCTACTATCTCCCAGGCCGGCGACCTGGCGGCGGGTGCGTGGTACGAGGTGCGCCTGCGGGCGCTGTACGCGGCTGCGGGCGATGTCGACGGTGCGGGCGGTGCGGGCGGTGCGGGCGGTGCGGGCGGTGTGGGCGCAATATACCGCTGCGCAACGCGCGCGCTATCCGGGGGTCGGTGACAGAACTTTTCATTTCATTTGACACCTTTCGACGTATCTTGTAACTTTTCCCTTATCTAGGACGTTGCTTTGCACCCTATTTAAAGATTCCGAGTTCACGGGAAGTACCCTGTGGATTTTGAATCCCTGGTGAGTGTCGAAAATGGCTGTATCTTTTGATTTTTGTTAGGAAGAACGTCGCACGTTCATCCTAACGCACAGTTCGCTCTCATGAATTCACAGAGAGCATCGGAGAACCGAGCGAGCTCGTGATCGAGAGTGAAGGCAGTCTAGCGAGCGACGCGGCGGGTGCGGCGGGGGGCACGACGGCTCGCGGAGTGTGGCGCGGCGCCGTGACGCCCGCGCTGGCGGCCGCCGGGCTCGGCGCGCTGCTGGCGGCCGCCGCGGCGCTGGCGGCGCTCCGCCGGCGCGCCTCCGCCGCCGCGCCCGAGCGCCCGCGGCTCCCCGCGCTGCCCGGGCTGCCGGGGCTGCCCGCGCCGCACCCGCAACTGTACTCCACGGAACCGGGGAAGAGGAACGGAAAGACGCTGTCCCCGCCCGACGGTAGGTACCTAACTACTGTTTGGAGCCCCCGCGGACGTTCGAGCCTCAGATAGATCCGTCCGCAAAAATCGCAGCGGGATAGACATCCCGGCAGGCGGCAGGATCCAGCTTGTATGTTACGTCCGTTGCAGGCGACCTGCACGAGATCAGCCCGTACGCGACGTTCAGCATGACGGGCGGCGCGGGCGCGGTGCGCGGTGTGGTGCGCGGTGCGGTGCGCGGTGCGGTGCGCGGCGCGGGGGACGGCGCGGGAGCGGGGGGCGCGGGCTGCGCACTGCATCTGCAGTCGTTTGCGCTGCACGCAGTGCACCCGCCAGGTGAGCTGACGATTTCGTTACAAATTACTTCACAGAGAGAATGGTTTCTTACCTAAGTATATAAAATTGCCTTTCTCGAGATTCAATGATGCCCTTGGAGTGTCATTCGCAAGATAATATTAGATATAGGTAGATGATGGTTGAGATGATATAAATTGATTAAGTTAATAACTTGGAAAACTAATTATATATAAAAGCACGGCGGGCGACGGGGCGACGGTATAACGGCGAGGAAATATTACAACGAACGCTCTAATAATAAAAACCGTTCCCGGTTGAGAGGAAAACTCATTACCGCGGAGATTCGCGCGCGACGCCACAGGATATTAAAAAGAGCCGTAAAACAATAATAGTTCATTCCCGCAGCATTATCCCGGCTTCCATTCAGTGCGTTTGCAATTTCCTGTCGCCCCGACGCGGCGTCGTCGGAAAAAATACGTAGGTACTTAGGTACGGATGTACCGAATTAAAACAATCCCTACTAATATTATAAATGCGAAAGTAACTCTGTCTGTCTGTCTGTTTGTCTATTAAGCTTTCACGCTAAAACTACTGGACCGATTTAAATGGAATTTGGTACTTACAAAGAAAGTCTGGAGCCTGAGAAAGGAAATAGGATACTTTTTAACCGACTGCAAAAAAGGAGGAGTTCCACACGGACAGAAGCTATAAATTATAAATAATCTTAGTTCCTTTTTGAAGGTATTCCCGTGTCGAATGCCACTTTACAAAATACCTAATAATATACCTACTTACGCAGTTTTTGAAACATTTAATTTGTTAACTACGATATATCAATCGAAATTCGATTGATATTTGTCATGGTACAAGTATCATTTTTATTATTTTTGATGTAAGTAGCGGTTATTTTTTTTTTATTCCATACTTTTTGTAATTTTTAAATAGGTAAGTAGGTACCTATACACACACACATACACACACACACCTGTTCGGAAAGAGCTGGACTGGATGCTCACCTTTAATATTAAATGTTCTATAAGGCGTGTTCACGAAGTCCTGACCCGCGTTAAAATGATTACAGAATATGGACGCGACAGTGATTCAGAGTCGAGTGGATCGCCGTGCGCCGCCTGCGCAGCGCAACGCCCGCGGCTCTTGACCGGTACGCCCGTGGCCCGTGCACACACACACACACGCGCGCAGTTGTGTCGATGTCAGTGAACGTTCGATTGTAAACATTACAGACGCGCTGCCGGCGCTGGAGTCGAGCGCCGAGGACTCGTCGTACAGCGCGTGCGCGCCGCGCGGCGGCCGGCGCCGGCGCCGAGAGCCCGCGAGGCTCGCCCCGCCCACCCTCAGGTAGGTATGTATGTGTATTACATACATACATCGTCTCATCTCGATTATATTGTATGTTTTTCATTAAATCGAGGAACCAAATGGTTATAATATTTCTTTAATTTTACTTTCAAGTCATTAGTAAATAATTCGAGATTGACTACCTACAACTACTAGTACCTATCAAAGTACCTACTCATTAAGACGATTTTAATGAGCCCAACCAAAATTTCAGCTCAATCGAAAACCGGAAAGTGGATCAAATTTTACTTGCAAGATTTGATTACAAATAGACAGTTAACAGTCAGTAAATGTTTACAGTCTTCGCCTGTGGTACAAATTTACCTAAATAGGTACCTAACATTCTAGTACTTACCTAAGTAGGTACGAATGTATACGTTCAGAGATCAAACAACAAGCAGTTCCTGACCGAGCCGCCTCAACCGGCAGTGAACATTTTCGGTATTGACGCAACAATATTATACTCAGTATTTTAAAATTTTTAAAGGTACATAAGTAGGTACGTCATAATGTCATCGATGTTTATTAAGCAAATAGCTAATAAAATAAAATAAAAGTACCTACGCGAGTTAAATCCGTTAACAGTTGTTTCATTCCAACAAATAGCTTTTGTTTGACAATTCGTCCGCGTACAAGTCGAAAACTAATATCATGTTTTATATATTTTATAACTAAACTGAAATGTTAGAACACCTGCCTGCTTTACTACCCCTGGGGATATAAGGTATATATAATTATATTATTTTACACTGTGGAATAAAACAATTTGGTATAAAGGATTTAAAAAATGCATCAGAAACTATTTTCAACGAATTTAATTCACGTACTTATTTTGTTTTCTTTGCTGATGTTTCGAAACCTATAATTACAGCTCCCATATTCGTAACGGACTGAGCTGAGGCTAATCCAATAGTGACAGATTTTGATCCCCACTCAATAAAGACCTGCACATAATTGTGCATACCTATTAATTGATTCCATGACCTGTGTATTCTCAATCGATATCCGTTCCAGCGTTGAGGCGATGATGTTTGTTCATGACAATGACATGTCGTACCATATTTGACTAAAGTGATATTTTTATTTTCTACCAAAGCCATCGTTTCTAAGGAACGCAGCGCCGCGGTAATGAGTAGCTCCCGCCGAAGTAGCCTTCCTGCGCCCGCATGGCTTCCGCTTCCTTAGCGCCGCCCGCCTCTCGGGAACTAAACGCAATATTCTAGCCAGTTTCGTTATCACGCGATATGAAGGTTCACATACGCTCGGCAAAGGCAAACATTTCGCTCGAATATAGAGTTTGTTTCCTGAATGAGGGCTTAGGACTCGTGGACGTCTATCAATAAGTACATTGGAGATGTTGCAACTTTTAGTTGCTAAATATGTATTTTAAAGGGTCGTAATTGAATGGCTAGTCGCTCCGCATGGCGCCCTTAGTCCTTGGCCCGAATTGTGACGCGGCGTGTCTTTCACGTGGGTGTGTGTGTGTGTGTGTGCAGGTACACGCCGGCGCAGGCGGGGCGCCGCGCCGCGCTGTGAACGCCGACGCCGGCGCAGGCGAATGTGTAAATAAAACTGTGTTATAGTACTTTGTAAGTCTAATGTTTCCCAATGTTGTCCCAGTCTGACTGATCTTCTTATTTTAATAAATAAATATTAAGTTTCTTGCCGTTGTTTCATTTTCTCCCCGCACAATTTGACAATTTGATGTCGGAGTGAATAAAGACTTACTAATCATATATATATATAATATTACGACTGTTGCGAACTATTTATTAGCAACCTTTTTACATACATTTATGTTTCTTTTGTATTGATGTTTATCTTTGATATTTTATTGTTTCCTTAACTTTTTGTCACAGTGCTCTATTAATAATATATATTCGCTATCTTTTATGCAAGTGATTTCATTAACATAACATACAGTTCTCATTAACATTTGGTCCTTCCACGCTCATAAAGAAATGACGCTGGCTCCTCACAGAAGGCCCATACATCGCTGCTACGAGAGTTCTACCAGCAAGCAGAAGCTCAATTGTTCATTGCCACGCTACACTTATTTGGCAATGGACGGACAATGACCGAACGACCCATGACATAAATATAATTTCGGTATAGTCACAGCTCACCATACAATTATGAGACCACTCCAGGGACATAGGCAATCATTGTTGGTGACGAGTCACTACCAGGAGGGACGTTACCTACGGCTGCATCGTGAAGTATTCCGGAGGCATTCAGTCAGAGTAGTCGACGTTGCCACTCTATTAAGTTGGTGCAGTTCTGCACGAGGGGGAGAATGTTGCGAACTATTTATTAGCAACCTTTTTACATACATTTATGTTTCTTTTGTATTGATGTTTATCTTTGATATTTTATTGTTTCCTTAACTTTTTGTCACAGTGCTCTATTAATAATATATATTCGCTATCTTTTATGCAAGTGATTTCATTAACATAACATACAGTTCTCATTAACAACGACTATAACTATATACCTACCTACTTACCCACGAAAACTATCATCGTCGCTTACACTTTAGTACCTACAGACTACAGACGTTAATACTTTCCTGAATGTGAAATTATGTTGTAACTTATAAGCTAACAGTAAAAGTTTTTTCTTTTTAGCGCTAAATGTGCTAAATAATTAAAGCTTGTTTTTAAAAAGGTTTCTAATTATATTATTATACTCTTCGTGGCGGCCCTGTCAGCACATGTCGCGAGTCACGGAATCGTAACTCACGTAGCAGATAGATCGAGCAGCGATTTGCGCTGTCTATATGTTGTATATAACCGTTGTGTATTATTACATATATGAATAATTAGCAGTAGGTACACACCCGTAGTGTCAACATCACCACCAGATATCATTCATCTCATCATGTCCTCGGAATCCGGGGACATTTTATCGTGCCCGGGCTGCCCGGCAAACTCAACTTCTTCAACCTTTGCTTTACGACATTACGGCTACATCCATAGTTTTCATTAGGTCCGTGATGGAACCAGTACGGTGGGAGTGTCGTCTGACAATATTACTTCAGCCGGTGACAGGCGATGACAACCGACAGCGACATAATAATTAGACTGAGCTGGCCTTGAATAATAACTATTAGGTAGTACAAACTCCTAATCATGAAATCAGTAGGTAAGTAAGTGTTTTTTTTGTTGCTTTTTGATCTAGTGGTCAGGGCCCCTGACTAGAAAACCTGCTAGCGGTAGATGTCAATGTGATTAACACGAGTGTCTGTAAGTACCTGAGTCTTGGATGTACTCGTATTATAAGTACGTATATTATGTCAATATTTCCTACAATTAGCTACCGATTCTCAATGTAAATATTACTTACCTAATATTTCGAGACAAAAAGACCGAAAACTATTTTTTGTTTGAATTGCCATCAAGCCAGAATCTCATTAAGTATAGGTACCTACTTGTTGCGTACTCCTTGCGTTTGTATATAGTTTTTATAGTTTTACTTTTAAAAGGGCACAAATGTTGGTGAGTAATGGACTGTAATGAAAGCAATAGGATAAAGGAATATAGGGATTTAATAAGTAACTTTACAAACACAATAAGTACAACACAATATCACAACACAACTCAACCAAATCAAACTAACCAACTAAGTGACAATGGAAATAAGAAAACAATCGATATTTAAAAAGGGCAATAGCCAATTAAAAGTAAAACTATAAAAACTATATACAAACGCAAGGAGTACGCAACAGTACTAATTGTCATCTCTTCAAATACACAATATCCCAGTCCCAGCATCATGAGTAATACCTCACACGTATAAACAATGATCAGTTATGGCTTTTATAAATAATAAGCTAATAAACCCAATAAAAGAACAACAACAACGGATTAAAAGTAGGTATATAGAACATTTTAACATAATATTTAAGGCAGTTTTCGAAGTCCTAATCTAACTGAGTTCTACAATTAATTATTACCACAAAACAATTTAATTTTAGGCTTCATAAACTGCAAGTAGTGTAGATAGGTAGGTACCTACTCTTTTCTGGAGGTATATTAATTAAGAAGTCAGTGTATAATTTCAGATTTTACTAATTGTAAGTGACGTGGATAAAAAAAATAGAGGTGGTTAATTTTGTCGACATGTTGATTACGACGACACCGTGTCGAGACTGAGGTTCCGTCGAGGATAGCCTATTAAGTACGTATCTACTTACAGTGCTAAATTAGGAACTCCTTAACTAACTACAGAAAATATTGCATTAACGCATATAATATACCTGTTATAATAGGTTTCATATATATTTTAACGATTTATAACACTCTAAAGGAGTTTTACCTTCCTACTAGGTATTATAAGCTTGGTCTATATTACAGGGGTGGTGTCACGAGCGATCTGTAGTCTCTAGTAGTGCGCGTCGCCGCGCGCGCCCTGCGTCTGCCGCAGCATCGCGTAGAACGTGTACGACGACTTGATGATCTGCACCGACAACAACGACACATACTTATGTCACATCGTGCTCTTCACAATGACACAAAACGAAATATTTGGAAGCAAATTAATACTCTTTAAGACTATGTCTTGCTATAAGACTATGTTTAAATTAATTGTCTTCGCTGCGATCAACCCATATTTACGTTCTGGCAAAAGGTGCATGAGAAGTTAGTCTCACCGTTACAAAGGTCTCTAATGAGAGCGGTATCAGCAGCGCCGTGGGCCGCAGCGCGCGCGGCGCCGCTCCGAGCGCCACCACGAGCGCGCGGCGGAACTGCCTGCCGCCGCCCGCTCCCGCTCCCGCGCCCGCGCCCGCGCCCGCGCCCGCGCCACTGTGCTCCCAGCCGCACGCGTACGCAGACCCTGCCACCAGATAGCTCTGATGCCGCCGCACCGGTGAACGAACGACATGAACCAAAACATACAAAACACGCTATAACAACACAATAATACGGAATCAAAAGTCACAACAAAAACGATATTTATACGATATGCCAGGTAAAATCGCTTGCGCGCGGGAGATGATAGTCCCTACAGAGCTTTAACGAAAGTGGAAAATAAGAACAGATGGTTACTTTATGAAAGAGAAAGCGACAATAGAAAGCCTGTAATTGAAAATTAAACAACTTGTAGCAACTTGGTTTGAATTTTGCTTGAATTCCATATTATATTAAAATTTCAAATCTATGTAAACCTGTCCACATTTAAAAGCAAGGATGTCCGTTGCGTCGCTGGCGGACGAGAGCCAAGGCTACTGACCTCGACGGCAACCTCGTTGCCGAAGTAGCAGTACAGGAACAGCTCCGTCAAGATGCACACGAGGAACATCACCATGGAAACGAACTCCAGCGATACCACGCTCAGCTATATAATAAATACAAGCCGCCGTCAGTATTGCAGCAAACGAATATGCACACATAAACACACACATAGGTACCAAACATTAGGCGAGCACACTTACGCTAACGATCTTATAGGCGGCCATGCAGAGGATCCAGCCGCCTATCCCGAACTGCACCAGCACCGCACCGCCGAACACCGCCTGCAGCTCCCGCACCACCCTGCAGACAAAATAATGTATAATTGGATGTGGTACCTAGCCGTTGCAGACGGCGTTACTAGTCGCACTCTCACTCGCAGATCCTAAGGTGATGATGTACGCAGCGCACCAGCAGCTGCAGCCGCGCCGCCTCCAGCGCGTCTCCGGGCGCTCCGCCCGCGCCCCTCTGTCCCTCCGGGACCCCTGCCGCCGCGACCTCCGTGGCCCGCAGCAACAGGCTCTCCAAGTCCATTCTAGCATTAGACAACACTCACCGAATTATACAATCCCAAAAAGAGCTAAAGCTTGTCACACAAATACCACTTCTTATAGGTACAGCTACTTAAATACGTAATAATATATACCGCCAAGACTCAGTATAAACGCACGCACTGACATGTGCTCTAGCGGAATTGCAAAGTAGCGGAAAGCGAATACCTCAGGATGGTCAATTGTGTCTTGCACTGCGCCAGCACCGTCGCCATGAAAGCATCCATCGTCGTGTTGGCTACGCCCACCAAGGACGTTACGTACAACGAGTAGCTAAGCACCAGGGCGAACCTGCAACGAGCGAGCGCGTCCTGAGCCGCCGCACGATCGCACGATGCACACGGTGCACCGGCCTCGCGCCGTCGCACTCACCCGACCGGCCCGTCGCAGGCCACCGGAAGCCAGAAGGCGAAGTGCGCCGGGCGGCCGCGCAGCCGCGCCAGCAGCGCGTACAGGGCCCACAGCACGCACGTGGCCGCCGCCGCGCCCGCGTACGCGCGACCCAGGCGCCGCGCTCGCGCCGCCGCCTCCGCCACCAGCGCCGCCCGCCTCCTCTCCACGGGATTGAACAGCGGATCTGCACAAACAGACTTATGCGCGCAATCCTTCGAAGACATATCTACCTATCACGCGCGTACCTGCGCGATCTACAGTAGTCGCCGGAGGAGGACACCCACCGTCGAGGCGCTCCACGAGGCGATCGACGGACGCGGCGCGCAGCGCGAACACCACTTGCTTCACGAGTGACGTCGCGTGACACAGCAGCAGAAACATCACTCGCGCCAGCTGCTCCATATCACCGCGCTCCTGGAAATGGCGAGGACGGAAGCGGTCACTCGGATCGAAAACGACGTACGCTACCTACGGTACCTACTTACAGATGGCGCAGCCCCACCTGGTACGCATAGAGAGTCTCCTGCGCGAGGTAGGCGCTCGTGACGGCTAGCGCGAGCGCACGGTACGCGTCATGGGCGAGGCGCGTCGCGGGCGCGGCGGCCGGCGGCAGGCGGCAGAACCCGCAGCGGCGCAGCGTGCGCAGTAGCGGAGCCACGCACGCACCCGCCGCCGTCGGCGCATCGAGCTGCATGCTCTGTTCCCTGCTCGCTGCTCGATGTTCCCTGCTCGCTGATCGATGTTCGCTGCTCGCTGCTCGCTGTTCCCTGTTCGCTGTTCGCTGCTCGCCGCTCAGGCGCTGGGGGGTGTCTGATAGATCGCAACCGATTTCTAAAGTTGTCGCCTCACATTTGAGTATGGTAATTAAAACTTTAGTTTGTTTAGTTATTTAGGTACAATAAAAACCGACTTCTAAAAATAAGATATTATAATATAATCGTTTGGCGAGTTCATGGATACTTATGGTTTCCTGAAACTGGAATGATACCTAGTTATTTTTAAGTTCTATTCTAATTTCACCAAATAAGTTTTTTAAATGACGTCACAGAGTGGTCATTTTCACCAGTTACCACATTTCAGTTTACATACGGAGATCTACGAAAAACAAACAAATAAAAAAAATGCTGTTTCGAATAAGTGAAAGATTAAATTACATAGTATTATACTTAGATAAAGAAAATATACTTAGTCGTTTATTCGAACATTATAAAACGGTAATTATCAATACTCTAATGAGATGCTACAATAAGACGAAGTACAGATTATTGTTGGTAATAAAAAAGAACTAATCTAGTACCTACCCAATACTCTATAAATAATACAAGTAAGTGTTGTCGTCCTCGTACTGCAAACTTGACAACGTCACAACCTGGCGCTAGTGGACCACCACGTGACGTCACAGGCGGGGTTCTCAAGACCTACAAACCGAGTCTATATAAACGGCAACTGAGGAATCGACAGTTTACTTTGTTACCTGACGCCGAGCTGGATTTAACTGTTGTTGTTATATTGTACGATTGAGATTGAGATAAATATATATTGATTCTGTGCGACCAGTAGTTTACTCTTACATCAGAAGTGCTCCGAAACCACGCTTACGCGATGGCACCAAAATGTAAGAAAGCTAAACGTAATAGTAGAAAAAAGTCAAAATCTAGATCGGAATCAGGTACACCACCCAGAAGGAGCAAGTCATCGTCGTCCTCCAGCAGCCTTAGCAGTACCAGCAGCAGTGAACTGGACCGACGACGCCGGCGACGAAAATACAGGCGAGTTCGAAGCAAGTCGCCAATTGTGAGTCAAAGTGTTATACTTTCTTCAGTGATCCCAGAATTTGATCCGATCGTGGACGATATAAGTATGTGGTTAAATGTAGTTGATGCGAATGCGCGTACATTTAATTGGTCGGATAAAGTCGTTAAATATCAAGCGTTACAAAAACTGCGTAATACTGCAAAAACATGGTACGATTCGCTTCAAAAAAATGAAACCACGTGGACAATGTGGAAATGGAAAGAGTGGCGCAACAAATTATTAGACACTTTTCAAATAAACCGTAATATGTATTCTTTGCTTAACGAATTAATGAGTGTTAAGCCATTGGAAGGGCAGTCCTTGTATGAATTTTATTTTCAACAGAAAGGTAGGATTGATAAATTAAGATTAGGATTCAAAGAACAAGATGTGATTTCGATTATTGTTGGATCCATAGGTGATAAAAACATATGTACAGCAGCTGAAGCTGGCAACTTTCGTTATTGTGACGAATTAGCTTCATTTTTGCATAGTAAAGTGCATACCTCTGTAGATTTAAAAGATATAATTACAAATAGAAATCAAAATAATTATGTACATAAGCAACATACTTCTCATAGTAATAAATCGGGAGGAACTTTCAATCAGTCAGAAACTACAAAAATAACTTGTTTTGCTTGTGGAGAAATAGGTCATAAGAAAAGTAATTGTTCGCAAAAAGATAATCTTAAATGTAATTTTTGTAAGAAATCGGGACATGCAGAGGTTGCTTGTAAATCAAAACCCAATGGGATACTCTGCGTAAGTAATCAATGAAAGTGTGATGTCCATCTCATAATCTGATTGGCTATTCTACAACTACAAGATCTAAGTATTTATTCGATTAACGAGATTTTATTGTCAGGAGAAGCCGAGTCACTTCGCTTAGAAAGACGGTAGATGCAAATATTAAAAAAAAAAACTGCAGAAGAACAAAACAATTTTTTGACGCAAAATGAAGAGACGGAATACAGTATAAAAAGGGTGATTTGGTAGTCATAAAAATATCAAGTCTAAGCAACGATGGCCAGAGTACGAAATTGTTACTGTGTTTTAAAGTGTTGGGGCATGTTCGTTATAAAGTTACAGATATGCGGGGTGCAGACAGAAGTAATAAGATTCGAAGGTGTCGCTTGTGTGGAAAACATGAAGCCTTAGATCAACATTGCAAACATTGGCGAAGCGCCGGATTATCAGTTAAGTTAGTCGGATGTTGTCAGGTCGGTACAGAATTTTGCTTACTTATAATATACTCGTAATTGGAGACGCCTATGTCCAGCTGTGGACTGCGATAGGCTGATGATGATAATGATATAATTATATCTTGTGTCAAATATAATATATTTATAACTAAAATAATTGAGAAATAATTCATAATACATTGTATCTTAATTTTTATGCGTCAAGTACATATGCTACAAACAAAACATGTATTTGCATGGCACAATAAGATACTCTGGTGGTGTGGAGCAAGCTTGGGTCGAAGACAGAGCTTATTATCACATCATAGAGTGAGCTGGCCGCCGATGGAACAGCAGACTGTGTTGTAAATACTGTTGTTTTTTGGGCAACGTGCATTAAGTAACATCAGAATAAACTGGCCGGCGATGGAATAGTGAATTCTGGTGTGCCTATTTAATAATCGTTAGTTATAATGATATGCATTTATTCATGGCTGGCCGTCGATGGAATAGTTATGTGATGCATATACCTTATAATTAAAATTGAGTATGAATATAATAAGCAGCCCAAGATAGAGCAAAGTGGCGTGCAATTGGAGAGGTCTATGTCCAGCAGTGGACTGCGATGGGCTGATGATGATGATGATGATGATGATGATGATGATGATGAATATAATATATATATTTGTTCGCAGCATATGTACCAGACTGAAACACACTCGAGGACGAATGTGTATGCAGGACGGCCGGATGTTGTCGTCCTCGTACTGCAAACTTGACAACGTCACAACCTGGCGCTAGTGGACCACCACGTGACGTCACAGGCGGGGTTCTCAAGACCTACAAACCGAGTCTATATAAACGGCAACTGAGGAATCGACAGTTTACTTTGTTACCTGACGCCGAGCTGGATTTAACTGTTGTTGTTATATTGTACGATTGAGATTGAGATAAATATATATTGATTCTGTGCGACCAGTAGTTTACTCTTACATAAGTAAGTACATAAAATAACTGATTCACAAAGAGGTCCCTCAATTTCACCTCAGTAGATCCCATTTCATACACTCGATAGCAAGAACTAGAGCAGCTAGTTCCTGCTATCGAATACATCTGGGAGGTAGCAAATAAAAAATAGCCAAATAGGTTCACCCGTTTTCAAATAATTAGTGAATGCTGCGAACTACTTTAAATTAAAAAACAAACAAAATTGTATAATAGTATCATTTTGTACTTATATTGGATAGTATATTATTTATAATTTATAAAGATAATAGGGTAATTTTCTGTCCTCCGGCCAGAAAGCGCCAACTTTCGGACCGGGGCGGTAAATGAAGTAGCCGCTTTCTGGCTTCGTCGAACAGAAAAATAGTATAGTGACCACGGCCAGTAAAATAAAAAAGCCTCAGATCACATTTTTGTCAACCTCTGCTTCGCCTCGGATGACAATTGCATGTGATCTGAGACATTTTTTATTTTACTGGCCTAGGTGCGTAATGTAGGTACTATTGTAAAAAGAAATACCAATGTGAGATTTGGCGCGGTTGCCTTTTCGAGTGTAGTGCCGCCAGTGAGTGTACGGACTAGAGCCGGGAGCCGGACAGCCGAGAGTGGAGCGGCGGCCGCGCCGGGGCTGCGGGCTGCGGGCGGGGCCGAGGCGGTCGACACGCCCGGCGCCCGTGTATTACTAATGAGATAATTATACGCCGCTAATTGCGGGGCCCGTGTCTCACCATTTACATTATTCATTAGCACTTTTATAACCCGATCATTTCACCACTACATCGACTGTGAAGGAAACTAATAAAATAGGTACCTACGCGAGTTAAATCCGTTTATAGTTGTTTCATTCCAATGTGTAATAATCGTGCAGGCATCAGAAAATATTAAAAACTTTATGTCTTTTAAAATTTAAATTTATGCATTCAAAGAAGCAGGTTTGGGACATTTGGAACTACCGAAAAAACCTTCATTCATGTTCATGAGATACAGCCTGGTGACAGACGGAGTTTCAGTAATAGGGTCCCGTTTTTAACCCCCGACGCAAAAACGACGGGGTGTTATAAGTTAACACTGTGTTATAAGTTACACTCCCGACATAGTAACATTTCAAACAAAAAAAAACAGAATCAAAATCGGTTCATGCGTTCGGGAGACCCGAGAGATGCCACAGACAGACACACACACATACCTACACACAGACAGAAAGACACGTTAAACTTATTACACCCCGTCGTTGTTGCGTTGGGGGTTAATAACAGTATTAAAAATAAAACACACTACATAATAATTTATTTAAATTAAACTCACTAAGTTTTGATACAGTGTTATTATAAAAAAAGTGTAGGTAATTGCATTTATTAGGTAGGTACGTATGTTGTTTTAATAATGTACCTAGTGTTTATTAGGTCACTGGCGATAGCGACGCGACACAAGCACTGCAGCTCGCTCGATAGCAGAATCAGCAATAAATAACGCTACAAACAGAATGACATCGACAGCGGCGCCCGCCCTCCGCCCTCTGATAAGATAGTCTAATAAAATATAAAATAGTAATAATTCAGTCACGATATTCATTCCGTCAGAATGTAGAAGGCAAAAGCTCCTACTGTTTCTCTGCCGTGTTTACTCCTATCAATGTAGATCCGGGTCGCTAACTAGAGTGGGATGTAATTGTTCAATATCAGTACCAAGTGAGAATTTTCTATAGTTATTTCTTTTCTCAGGTTTAGATGCAACAGTTGCCCTGGACTTATTCTTTGTTCTAGAGAAATAATATTAACCTCGGCTATGACTGAGCTAAGAGTCGCCATTATAGGGTTTGTGGTGGAGTGAATTGTGGATAAACCATAGGATACCTACCGACTGGGTGGGGGTTGATGGGGTTGACGGATGGATTCTGCCGTAGGAGTGCTGTTTAGTTCAGCAATCTCGACCAACTGGAGAGGATTTAGGATGACACAAAATCGGTAAGTCGTTCAAAAATTAAGAGGAGTGAAAGCGGGGATTGAAAACCAAACGTTCACGAAGAAAGTATTCCTTACAGCGGGTGGTAAAATAACAAGTTTGAAGTAATTTTTAACTATGAAGGAAAGGTTAAAAGTATGTAAATAAGTGCATATATCGGATCAACGGGAGGAGAGCTGTTGATAAAGGATATAAAAAAAATTTGGATCGGAGTGAATGACCGCAGCCTTCCACTATATACAGTAGGTGGGCGGGCGGGCAAAAATTTGTGAAATCTCTTGTTTTGAGTATATCACACGATAGGGGGCTGTTGATAATGTAATTTGAGTGAATATTATAGGCAAAACGTTGATGTTTTGGAAACTTACCTAACCCAATCAAATATGTTTTATCCTAAAGTAAAACTCTTTTTTTTAATGTTTCCTAACCTAACCAAAACAATTTTTAAACCTAACCTATTTTTTTTTTTCAGACTCAACCTAACCTAATTTTGTTTTTTTTTTGTGAAACCTAACCTAACGTAACCTAACCAAATTTTGCTTTTTTTTTGTCAAACCAAACCTAACCAACTTTTCTTTTTTTTAGTCAAACATAACCACTTTTTTTTTAACCTAACCTAACTTTTGCTTTTTTTTGTCAAACCTAACCTAACTTTTTTAAATCTAACCTAAATTATTTTTTTTTTTTCATTCCTAACCTAACTTTATTTTTTGTCAACCTAACTTTTAGTGACCTAACCAACTTTTTTTTTTTCTCAAAAAGCAAATTAGGTTAGGTTAGGTTAGGTTAGGTTTGAAAAAAAAAAAAAAAAAAGTGTTGGTTAGGTTTAAAAAAGTTAGGTACGGTTCAACGTAAAAAAAAGGAAAAGTTAGTTAGGTTTAAAATAGTTATGTGGAAAAATTCGGTGGAATCGCTTGTTTTGAGTATATCACACGATAGGGGGCTGTTGATAATGTAATTTGAGTGAATATTATAGGCAAAACGTTGATGTTTTGGAAACTTACCTAACCCAATCAAATATGTTTTATCCTAAAGTAAAACTCTTTTTTTTAATCTTTCCTAACCTAACCAAAACAATTTTTAAACCTAACCTATTTTTTTTTTCAGACTCAACCTAACCTAACTTTATTTTTTGCCAAACCTAACCTTACTTTTTTTAACCTAACCTAATTTTGTTTTTTTTTTGTGAAACCTAACCTAACGTAACCTAACCAAATTTTGCTTTTTTTTTTGTCAAACCAAACCTAACCAACTTTTCTTTTTTTTTAGTCAAACATAACCACTTTTTTTTTTTAACCTAACCTAACTTTTGCTTTTTTTTGTCAAACCTAACCTAACTTTTTTAAATCTAACCTAAATTAGTTTTTTTTTTTCAGACCTAACCTAACTTTATTTTTTGTCAACCTAACTTTTAGTGACCTAACCAACTTTTTTTTTTTCTCAAAAAGCAAATTAGGTTAGGTTAGGTTAGGTTAGGTTTGAAAAAAAAAAAAGTTGGTTAGGTTTAAAAAAGTTAGATACGGTTCAACGTAAAAAAAAAGGAAAAGTTAGTTAGGTTTAAAATAGTTATGTGGAAAAATTCGGTGGAATCGCTTGTTTTGAGTATATCACACGATAGGGGGCTGTTGATAATGTAATTTGAGTGAATATTATAGGCAAAACGTTGATGTTTTGGAAACTTACCTAACCCAATCAAATATGTTTTATCCTAAAGTAAAACTCTTTTTTTTAATGTTTCCTAACCTAACCAAAACAATTTTTAAACCTAACCTATTTTTTTTTTTCAGACTCAACCTAACCTAATTTTGTTTTTTTTTTGTGAAACCTAACCTAACGTAACCTAACCAAATTTTGCTTTTTTTTTGTCAAACCAAACCTAACCAACTTTTCTTTTTTTTTAGTCAAACATAACCACTTTTTTTTTTAACCTAACCTAACTTTTGCTTTTTTTTGTCAAACCTAACCTAACTTTTTTAAATCTAACCTAAATTAGTTTTTTTTTTTCAGACCTAACCTAACTTTATTTTTTGTCAACCTAACTTTTAGTGACCTAACCAACTTTTTTTTTTTCTCAAAAAGCAAATTAGGTTAGGTTAGGTTAGGTTAGGTTTGAAAAAAAAAAAAAAAAAAAAGTTGGTTAGGTTTAAAAAAGTTAGGTACGGTTCAACGTAAAAAAAAGGAAAAGTTAGTTAGGTTTAAAATAGTTATGTGGAAAAATTCGGTGGAATCGCTTGTTTTGAGTATATCACACGATAGGGGGCTGTTGATAATGTAATTTGAGTGAATATTATAGGCAAAACGTTGATGTTTTGGAAACTTACCTAACCCAATCAAATATGTTTTATCCTAAAGTAAAACTCTTTTTTTTAATCTTTCCTAACCTAACCAAAACAATTTTTAAACCTAACCTATTTTTTTTTTCAGACTCAACCTAACCTAACTTTATTTTTTGCCAAACCTAACCTTACTTTTTTTAACCTAACCTAATTTTGTTTTTTTTTTGTGAAACCTAACCTAACGTAACCTAACCAAATTTTGCTTTTTTTTTTGTCAAACCAAACCTAATTAACTTTTCTTTTTTTTTAGTCAAACATAACCACTTTTTTTTTTTAACCTAACCTAACTTTTGCTTTTTTTTGTCAAACCTAACCTAACTTTTTTAAATCTAACCTAAATTAGTTTTTTTTTTCAGACCTAACCTAACTTTATTTTTTGTCAACCTAACTTTTAGTGACCTAACCAACTTTTTTTTTTCTCAAAAAGCAAATTAGGTTAGGTTAGGTTAGGTTAGGTTTGAAAAAAAAAAAAAAAAAAAAAGTTGGTTAGGTTTAAAAAAGTTAGATACGGTTCAACGTAAAAAAAAAGGAAAAGTTAGTTAGGTTTAAAATAGTTATGTGGAAAAATTCGGTGGAATCGCTTGTTTTGAGTATATCACACGATAGGGGGCTGTTGATAATGTAATTTGAGTGAATATTATAGGCAAAACGTTGATGTTTTGGAAACTTACCTAACCCAATCAAATATGTTTTATCCTAAAGTAAAACTCTTTTTTTTAATGTTTCCTAACCTAACCAAAACAATTTTTAAACCTAACCTATTTTTTTTTTCAGACTCAACCTAACCTAATTTTGTTTTTTTTTTGTGAAACCTAACCTAACGTAACCTAACCAAATTTTGCTTTTTTTTTTGTCAAACCAAACCTAACCAACTTTTCTTTTTTTTTAGTCAAACATAACCACTTTTTTTTTTAACCTAACCTAACTTTTGCTTTTTTTTGTCAAACCTAACCTAACTTTTTTAAATCTAACCTAAATTAGTTTTTTTTTTTCAGACCTAACCTAACTTTATTTTTTGTCAACCTAACTTTTAGTGACCTAACCAACTTTTTTTTTTTCTCAAAAAGCAAATTAGGTTAGGTTAGGTTAGGTTAGGTTTGAAAAAAAAAAAAGTTGGTTAGGTTTAAAAAAGTTAGGTACGGTTCAACGTAAAAAAAAGGAAAAGTTAGTTAGGTTTAAAATAGTTATGTGGAAAAATTCGGTGGAATCGCTTGTTTTGAGTATATCACACGATAGGGGGCTGTTGATAATGTAATTTGAGTGAATATTATAGGCAAAACGTTGATGTTTTGGAAACTTACCTAACCCAATCAAATATGTTTTATCCTAAAGTAAAACTCTTTTTTTTAATGTTTCCTAACCTAACCAAAACAATTTTTAAACCTAACCTATTTTTTTTTTCAGACTCAACCTAACCTAACTTTATTTTTGCCAAACCTAACCTTACTTTTTTTAACCTAACCTAATTTTGTTTTTTTTTTGTGAAACCTAACCTAACGTAACCTAACCAAATTTTGCTTTTTTTTTTGTCAAACCAAACCTAACCAACTTTTCTTTTTTTTTAGTCAAACATAACCACTTTTTTTTTTTAACCTAACCTAACTTTTGCTTTTTTTTGTCAAACCTAACCTAACTTTTTTAAATCTAACCTAAATTAGTTTTTTTTTTTTCAGACCTAACCTAACTTTATTTTTTGTCAACCTAACTTTTAGTGACCTAACAAACTTTTTTTTTTTCTCAAAAAGCAAATTAGGTTAGGTTAGGTTAGGTTAGGTTTGAAAAAAAAAAAAGTTGGTTAGGTTTAAAAAAGTTAGATACGGTTCAACGTAAAAAAAAAGGAAAAGTTAGTTAGGTTTAAAATAGTTATGTGGAAAAATTCGGTGGAATCGCTTGTTTTGAGTATATCACACGATAGGGGGCTGTTGATAATGTAATTTGAGTGAATATTATAGGCAAAACGTTGATGTTTTGGAAACTTACCTAACCCAATCAAATATGTTTTATCCTAAAGTAAAACTCTTTTTTTTAATGTTTCCTAACCTAACCAAAACAATTTTTAAACCTAACCTATTTTTTTTTTTCAGACTCAACCTAACCTAATTTTGTTTTTTTTTTGTGAAACCTAACCTAACGTAACCTAACCAAATTTTGCTTTTTTTTTGTCAAACCAAACCTAACCAACTTTTCTTTTTTTTAGTCAAACATAACCACTTTTTTTTTAACCTAACCTAACTTTTGCTTTTTTTTGTCAAACCTAACCTAACTTTTTTAAATCTAACCTAAATTAGTTTTTTTTTTTCAGACCTAACCTAACTTTATTTTTTGTCAACCTAACTTTTAGTGACCTAACCAACTTTTTTTTTTTCTCAAAAAGCAAATTAGGTTAGGTTAGGTTAGGTTAGGTTTGAAAAAAAAAAAAGTTGGTTAGGTTTAAAAAAGTTAGGTACGGTTCAACGTAAAAAAAAGGAAAAGTTAGTTAGGTTTAAAATAGTTATGTGGAAAAATTCGGTGGAATCGCTTGTTTTGAGTATATCACACGATAGGGGGCTGTTGATAATGTAATTTGAGTGAATATTATAGGCAAAACGTTGATGTTTTGGAAACTTACCTAACCCAATCAAATATGTTTTATCCTAAAGTAAAACTCTTTTTTTTAATGTTTCCTAACCTAACCAAAACAATTTTTAAACCTAACCTATTTTTTTTTTCAGACTCAACCTAACCTAACTTTATTTTTGCCAAACCTAACCTTACTTTTTTTAACCTAACCTAATTTTGTTTTTTTTTTGTGAAACCTAACCTAACGTAACCTAACCAAATTTTGCTTTTTTTTTTGTCAAACCAAACCTAACCAACTTTTCTTTTTTTTTAGTCAAACATAACCACTTTTTTTTTTTAACCTAACCTAACTTTTGCTTTTTTTTGTCAAACCTAACCTAACTTTTTTAAATCTAACCTAAATTAGTTTTTTTTTTTTCAGACCTAACCTAACTTTATTTTTTGTCAACCTAACTTTTAGTGACCTAACAAACTTTTTTTTTTTCTCAAAAAGCAAATTAGGTTAGGTTAGGTTAGGTTAGGTTTGAAAAAAAAAAAAGTTGGTTAGGTTTAAAAAAGTTAGATACGGTTCAACGTAAAAAAAAAGGAAAAGTTAGTTAGGTTTAAAATAGTTATGTGGAAAAATTCGGTGGAATCGCTTGTTTTGAGTATATCACACGATAGGGGGCTGTTGATAATGTAATTTGAGTGAATATTATAGGCAAAACGTTGATGTTTTGGAAACTTACCTAACCCAATCAAATATGTTTTATCCTAAAGTAAAACTCTTTTTTTTAATGTTTCCTAACCTAACCAAAACAATTTTTAAACCTAACCTATTTTTTTTTTTCAGACTCAACCTAACCTAATTTTGTTTTTTTTTTGTGAAACCTAACCTAACGTAACCTAACCAAATTTTGCTTTTTTTTTGTCAAACCAAACCTAACCAACTTTTCTTTTTTTTAGTCAAACATAAACACTTTTTTTAACCTAACCTAACTTTTGATTTTTTTGTCAAACCTAACCTAACTTTTTTAAATCTAACCTAAATTAGTTTATTTTTCAGACCTAACCTAACTTTATTTTTTGTCAACCTAACTTTTAGTGACCTAACAAACTTTTTTTTTTTCTCAAAAAGCAAATTAGGTTAGGTTAGGTTAGGTTAGGTTTGAAAAAAAAAAAAGTTGGTTAGGTTTAAAAAAGTTAGATACGGTTCAACGTAAAAAAAAAGGAAAAGTTAGTTAGGTTTAAAATAGTTATGTGGAAAAATTCGGTGGAATCGCTTGTTTTGAGTATATCACACGATAGGGGGCTGTTGATAATGTAATTTGAGTGAATATTATAGGCAAAACGTTGATGTTTTGGAAACTTACCTAACCCAATCAAATATGTTTTATCCTAAAGTAAAACTCTTTTTTTTAATGTTTCCTAACCTAACCAAAACAATTTTTAAACCTAACCTATTTTTTTTTTTTCAGACTCAACCTAACCTAATTTTGTTTTTTTTTTGTGAAACCTAACCTAACGTAACCTAACCAAATTTTGCTTTTTTTTTGTCAAACCAAACCTAACCAACTTTTCTTTTTTTTTAGTCAAACATAACCACTTTTTTTTTTAACCTAACCTAACTTTTGCTTTTTTTTGTCAAACCTAACCTAACTTTTTTAAATCTAACCTAAATTAGTTTTTTTTTTTCAGACCTAACCTAACTTTATTTTTTGTCAACCTAACTTTTAGTGACCTAACCAACTTTTTTTTTTTCTCAAAAAGCAAATTAGGTTAGGTTAGGTTAGGTTAGGTTTGAAAAAAAAAAAAGTTGGTTAGGTTTAAAAAAGTTAGGTACGGTTCAACGTAAAAAAAAGGAAAAGTTAGTTAGGTTTAAAATAGTTATGTGGAAAAATTCGGTGGAATCGCTTGTTTTGAGTATATCACACGATAGGGGTCTGTTGATAATGTAATTTGAGTGAATATTATAGGCAAAACGTTGATGTTTTGGAAACTTACCTAACCCAATCAAATATGTTTTATCCTAAAGTAAAACTCTTTTTTTTAATCTTTCCTAACCTAACCAAAACAATTTTTAAACCTAACCTATTTTTTTTTTCAGACTCAACCTAACCTAACTTTATTTTTTGCCAAACCTAACCTTACTTTTTTTAACCTAACCTAATTTTGTTTTTTTTTTGTGAAACCTAACCTAACGTAACCTAACCAAATTTTGCTTTTTTTTTTGTCAAACCAAACCTAATTAACTTTTCTTTTTTTTTAGTCAAACATAACCACTTTTTTTTTTTAACCTAACCTAACTTTTGCTTTTTTTTGTCAAACCTAACCTAACTTTTTTAAATCTAACCTAAATTAGTTTTTTTTTTCAGACCTAACCTAACTTTATTTTTTGTCAACCTAACTTTTAGTGACCTAACCAACTTTTTTTTTTTCTCAAAAAGCAAATTAGGTTAGGTTAGGTTAAGTTAGGTTTGAAAAAAAAAAAAATTGGTTAGGTTTAAAAAAGTTAGGTACGGTTCAACGTAAAAAAAAGGAAAAGTTAGTTAGGTTTAAAATAGTTATGTGGAAAAATTCGGTGGAATCGCTTGTTTTGAGTATATCACACGATAGGGGGCTGTTGATAATGTAATTTGAGTGAATATTATAGGCAAAACGTTGATGTTTTGGAAACTTACCTAACCCAATCAAATATGTTTTATCCTAAAGTAAAACTCTTTTTTTTTAATGTTTCCTAACCTAACCAAAACAATTTTTAAACCTAACCTATTTTTTTTTTTCAGACTCAACCTAACCTAATTTTGCTTTTTTTTTGTGAAACCTAACCTAACGTAACCTAACCAAATTTTGCTTTTTTTTTGTCAAACCAAACCTAACCAACTTTTCTTTTTTTTTAGTCAAACATAACCACTTTTTTTTTTAACCTAACCTAACTTTTGCTTTTTTTTGTCAAACCTAACCTAACTTTTTTAAATCTAACCTAAATTAGTTTTTTTTTTTCAGACCTAACCTAACTTTATTTTTTGTCAACCTAACTTTTAGTGACCTAACAAACTTTTTTTTTTTCTCAAAAAGCAAATTAGGTTAGGTTAGGTTAGGTTAGATTAGGTTAGGTTAGGTTAGGTTAGGTTAGGTTAGGTTAGGTTAGGTTAGGTTAGGTTAGGTTAGGTTAGGTTAGGTTAGGTTAGGTTAGGTTAGGTTAGGTTTTTTTTTTTTTTTTTTTTTTTTTTTTTTTTTTTTTTATGCTCTTCCTCCAACATTATCGGAGCCTATGTTAGCTAATATTCTTTCATACCAGTTCTCGCTTATATGCTTCTCGTACTTTCATTCCTCATACTGTTCTTTCTTTCATTCATCACCTTTCTTGCTGTTTTATGGGTGGGATTCCCATCTACAACTGTTCTGCTATGTCTTTGATATGTTTTATTGTTGCTTTTAGGGTAATAACCAGTACACAGGTGGGTTTAATTAATAAGTTCATGACTTACAGGTATGTTACATTTTTCTCACTTCTTATATTTATGACTTACTTCTATTTCTTATTTTACTATTGTTTTTACAGTATTTATATTTATACTAACTATTTCGTATCCTATTTTATTATCTATCTATTTCTTTATGTTTATTTCTAATATACTTATTATATTCGGTAAACATAATTTATTTGCTCTTATTTCTGTTTATTACTATTTCAACTATTTCTATACAATATTTAAGGAATACGGATCTTTTCTTTGATGACATTATTTCGCTGATCTTATCTTTTCCCAATCTCATATCCAACCTTTGCTCCAAGTTAAACCGCCTTTGCTCGTACACAGGACACTCCAGCAGCACGTGCATCACCGACTCCCCGATGGCCGGGTCGCAGATACACGATGGATTTTCCTTACACCTAAACCTGTTTAGGTACTCTGAAAAACCACCATGCCCCGTCATTATCTGGGTTTTTATGCCAGTTAGTTCTATTTTCCTTATGATTTTATAGGCTACTACTGCATCCGGGAAAAACACTTTTGTGACAGAAGCCGTGTCTCCTGCTACGTATCTCCGGTTCCATTCGTCAAGGGTTGCAGTACGAATGCTACGCTTGACGAACGAGACCGGGCACAAGTCGTAGTCCGGCTTCCGTTTGGAACCCACAGCGGCCTCTTTGGCTAATTCGTCGGCTCTCTCGTTTCCTTCGAGCCCTGCATGCGCTTTAATCCAGTGCAAAGTAACAACTTTGCCCTGGGGAATGGCTGTTTGTATATTATTCCGGATTTCCACTGCTAGAGGGTGAAGGCATGCAGGGTTTTGGACTGTTTGGAGGGCTGCCATTGAGTCGCTGTAGATTCCAAACGTTTCGGCTTTGGTTTTTGTCACTTCCCTGGTTGCTACCGTCAGCGCCAGAAGTTCGGCCTGGTAGACCGTGCAGTAGCTTGCTAGCTTGAGTTTACGGGTTTTGGTCTCTACCTGGCCATTCCAGATTGAGACCGCTGCCCCAACTCCTCCTGCAATTTTACTCCCATCAGTAAATATGCGAACGTCGTAATTACTGTGGGAGTTCACCTGCTCTCGGTCTATCAGGCCGATTACGTCCAGTGTTCTGCGCATCGCCGGATGTGGGGCCTCCGATGCTGGGGTCATCTTTTCGACCTCGCGGTCCGCTAAGATCGGTTGAGGGACTCCCTTTTTTGCCTCATACAGTCGGGCCGCCTCACGGACACGAAGGTCCAGGGAAGCATCCCCGCCAGGATGAGTGCCGCGTGAAGGGATATTGTGCGGTATCCTTTGCACACTTTCTGGGCTATGCTGCGTTGTAATGTCCCCAACTGTTTTATAACGCCCAGTTTTGACGCCGCCGGTGCCCACACGCTAGCCGCATACAGGACAATGGGCTCCACAGTCGCGGTATAGATCGTGCGGATCACCTCAGGGTGTAGTCCCCAGCTCACCTTGGCTGCTCTAGAGAGCCGCTTGTGGATCCCGATTGCTTTTCTGCAGACATTCGCGACGTGCTCGTTGAAGGTTAGCTTGGCATCGATGGTGACTCCTAGTATTTTGATCTCTTTGGACAGGGCAATGTCGATCCCGCCCATGCTCAGACGTGGGGTGTCGTATCTTAATTTCCTCGTTATTACCATCGCGTTCGTTTTTTGAGGTGCGAATTTAAGTTTGTTGTTGACGCCCCACTTCTGAACATCCGCGAGCGCGGCATTTGCCTGTCTTCCGATTTCGCTAGCCGTGTCACCATCAAACACCAGCACAACATCGTCGGCGAATGCCTGACAGTAGACCCCTCCAGCGGACAGGTTTCTGAGCAGTGGGTCCAAAAGGAGGTTCCACAAGATAGGTCCACCGATGGATCCTTGGACGCATCCCTTGTTGGTGCTTGTGCGGTACTCCTCTCCTGCGTATCTCACCCTCACCTTCCTGTCCCTCAGGTAGCTGTCCATGGTCCTCCTCAGGTTCAATGGACACCCCTCCTGGGCCAATCGGACTCTGATCGCTGGCCACCATGCGGAGTCGAAGGCTCCCTCTATATCTAGCGAGACAAGTGTGACAAGTTTCTTTTGGTCCAGCTTGTCTCTTATGCGCTGCATTAAGGTATAGAGGGCGTCCTCGGTGCTCTTTTGCGGCATGAATCCGTATTGGTTAGGGCTGGTTCTTGGTACCAGGTGGTACTTAAGTCGCGCTATCAACATTTTTTCGTATATTTTTCCCAGCACGGGCAGCAGTCCAATTGGCCTATACGATTTAGGTTTGGTGTAGTCGCTCTTCCCTGGCTTCCTCAGTGCCACCACGGTTGCCTCTTTCCATGCTTCCGGGAAGTGGTGATGTTCAAGGCATTTATTGAGGAGCGTGAGGAATAGTTTTGGGTTACTTTCTATGGCGTGTTGGCATATATCAGCGGTAAAGCCGTCCGCCCCTGGTGCCTTCTTTGGGTTAAAGGATCCGCTCGCCCACTTTAGTTCTGGCACAGTGAATGGTGGTTCGCAAAGTTCACTTTGTTCGCCATCATTCACTGTGTCCGCTTTGCGTCTGGTTTCGCGATGGTATTCGTTGTCGTTGTCAACGGAATCCTTCGGATAGAAGGTCTCCGCCAACAACTTCGCCGAATCCGTCGCACTCAGAGTTTTTCCTTCGTGTTCGAGCGGAAGATCCTCCTCCCTTTTTGTAACCCTTCCTATAACCCGGTAAATCCCCTCCCACATTCCCTCTCTGTCCTGTTTCTTGCAGAACTCTTTCCAGCTTTCGACCTGGGCTGTTGCTGCTCTCGATTCATACTCCACTTTCTTTTCCAGGTACTCTCCGACAACCTTCGACCTTCGGACTGGAGCTGCGCAGCGTATCCTACGTTTCCTGGTGGCGACTTCCTTCTTCATCTCTTCGAGTTCTTCGGACCACCACGGCAAGGTGAGTTTTTGTTTGTGTTTCTTTTTGGGTATAGTGTCATTACAAGTGTCGGTGATTGCTTTATTTATGTTGTTTACAAGTGTTTCGATTAGGTGTGGTGTGTCTGCTGATTCGAGTTTGTGTAAAGTCGGCAACAATTGTTTGAGTTTCTCATGAAATTCAGACCAATTGGCTTTCTTTGTGTTGTAGATGCGTGTTGTTCTGTTTATTTGCATGTGTGGTGATTTGGCGTAGTGTATGTTGAAGAGAATGCCGTTGTGATCCGAGCTCGTGAGACTCTCGTCTACCTTCCAGTCTTCCACCAGGCCAAGGATATTCGTCGTACAGGCTGTAACGTCGACGTGGCTACTGTAGCGTTTGCCTCCTCTTATGGTGTCGAAGGTCGGAATTTCCCCCTTGTTGAGTATGTGGAAGTCTTGTTCGTCGAGAGCCGCAATCATGCTTTCGCCTCTGTGGTCTATTTCTGGACTGCCCCACCACGTACTTTTGGCGTTACCGTCCCCGCCGATGAGCCACCTGTGAATGGGAATTTCGTTTTTTATTTTGGTCAGGTGTTCGAGGTAAGGCTCTATCGGTTGGTCCGGTTCAAAGTAGAAGGACACTAAGGCCATGTCCCAGGCGCCTGTGCTGATCCCCACCACAACGATGTTATTTGTGGTGAGTTTTGGGTACTGAGTGACTTTTAAATCATTGTCGAAGATCGCAATGGCGGCCTTGACAGTACCCTCTTCTGCTCTGGCGGACTGGAACACGCGCACTCCTCCGTAACTTCTCATGTTCTTGGCACCTCCAACATATGGTTCCTGAAGAAGCGCAATTGCGATTTTTCGCTTTTGCGCCTCCACAAGAAGCTCTTCGGTTGCTAGCTTCTTACGCTGGAGGTTTGCTTGCACGGCCCGGTGGGGGGTTTTTTCTGCGTGGGTGCCCTTAGCAGTAAGCCACGGTGGATCGCGCCAGTTCATCCCACCTCTTCCATATCGGGCAGGTTTGGCTGAAGGCGTTGTGGTCGTTTCCGTCTATATTCGCTTTCTCGCAATTGTGGCATTTGGGCGGTATCCTGGCGAGCCAGTCGGCGCATTCCGCTCTTAGGTGGGGGCCTCCACAGTGACTGCATAAGTCCGCCGGCTCAGTGCAGTACCGCTTGCCATGGCCGAAACCAAGGCATCGGGTACACTGGACCAGCGGAGTCTGGTCCTCCACTCTGATGCGCTGCAGATCTATATGCACCGTTCCGACTTCCATCGCTCGTTGCCATATCTTTGGTGAGACACTTATTACCACATGGTTTGTATGGGGATTTCTGGCCTTCCGCCTATACTTGATGGCGACTCTGTCTTGCTCCCCGTCGAGGTTGTGGAAAACATCCCGGTTCTGATTCCTAAGTGCTTTAAGGATGTCCTCATCCGTGTTAACGGTAAGGACACTCCTTAGGATCAGAAGTGGGTCTTTGTTTTGGACCTCCTCGACGTTGAGATTGACTCCTTCTTTCCCTAGCCTGCTCTTAAGCTTATCCCTTTCTCCCTTTGTCTCAAAACCCATGATTACCTTCCTGCCCTTCGCCTTTCGTACGGTTTCCACTCTAATCCACCCTTCCTTAGCGTCCACTGCCTTCCTCACTCGGTCCAGCACTTCCTCTCCCGTTTCAGTTTCGTCATTTGATGTGACTACCACTGTGTGCAGCGTGCTTCTCTCCGCATTTGGGCCTTTCGATTGAGGTTTACTCTGGCCTGCTGCAACATTTGCGTAGGTTGTTGCTGCCATCTTATCAAGTGCTTGGCTCTGCTTTTCCATCGTTTCTTTTAGCTCCTTCATTCTTACACTGTTTTCCATTATGAGCTTTGCGTGCTCCTCCATCTTTGCCTCTAAAAGGTTTTGGGTCGAATCTAACGTGAAGGTAGAGTCAGATCCCATTTTTTGAATTTTTTCTGCTGGCCCGTCTTCTCTTTTGACTTTTTGCCTTTCCTTTTTCAATTCTAATTCCGCTTCCTTTACTAGTCTGTACAAGTTGTCTAGAGCCTTAACCACCTCGGTTTTTATCTCATTTTTGGTGTTCCTAGAGCTTCCTATTTGCAGTTTGGCCTTATGTAGGTGACCCTTGGCTTCAAGGACTCTGCTGAGTTGAGTTTTTGCCGCTGGGCTTGCATTTTTGTGTACCTCTACATGTCCTGCATTTATGGTTTTAGGTGACACTTGTGCCACCTCCGCCGATGGTGATCGTGTCACTCTGCCGCCTTCTGATTGAGCTCGGGTTGTCGGTTCACTAGTTTTAGCTCCAGGCTTTTGGCTGGAGCTTGTAGGCTTCCCCATTTCCCACTCTCCTATGCTGCGTCGGACGCTCTGTTTTTGCGATCCTTGCGCTTTTTGCGGTGACTGGGGGCTCCTCGTGTCAGGTTGTTTGGCGGGTGTCCTTAGCCCGAACATATCTGTGAGCGGCGTGTTTAAAGGAGGGAATCAAGGTAAATCTAAATTGGGATCAGATAGATCAAGAATTTAAGAGGTTGTAAAGGTTCCTCTGTAGTCTAATTTTTATTAACAATATTTGGAGTAATAATTATACTCTGTCGACTTATTTCTATTTGTGTATAATAATATATTATAACCTAGGTAGGTACTTAATTAATATATAAAAAGAAAATTTGTCTACCTAATCCTATGAGTCACAGACTCTGTCACCTAATTACTATGTCGTTAACGAACAGAATGTCGACTCTATGTAGAGTCCCTATCTTAGACTAAATTCCAAAGGTCTTAAAGGCGTCTATTTTGCCACGCCACTTCTTAGGGAAGTCAGTTATAAACTTATTGGACTCCTAAGAGCAAAAAATTTTTTGGCTCTATGTAGAGCTGTAAATTTTTCGTCAGTCGATAGTCCTCCCCAAGCCCTTTCTAACAAACCCAAACACGGCTATACTACGTCAAAGGGGGTGGGAGCCACGGCGACCGCAAATAAACCGGTAACGGTCTCAAAAAGCGACCCAAAAACCGGCAATCGCCGTATCTCCGGAACTACTGGGCCAATTTGGTCGTGCTTGGTCTCGTCTTTCTGGGCGTGGCGAGCCCTATCGACTGAGTCGGTTTTCGGGCCTGAAATTTTCTGACCTTTGGATCCTCTCAAAAACCGGTTTTCCAGGTAGGGCGCAGCCTGCCTTGGCTCTAGGAAAAAACCGCGAGTCTCTGGAGCGGACCGTTTCGGAGATATCGGATGTTGAACTTTTCCAAGATGGCGGCCTATCTGTCAAAGTCAAGGTTTGACCGTCGATATCTCCGGTTCTAGACGTCCCAGAAACTCGGGACTTTCACCTATAAGGGAAAACAGGTCCTCGGCTATCTGCTGAGACCCCTTTTGGAGCTGCGGATTTTCTGGTCTCCGATTCGAGCGCGGACCCACTAGTAGGGTAGATGTTTGTGCCCTTTGGCTTAAGCCGAAAATCGCAAACCTCTGCGGCAACCAGAAGCGGAGCTACAGCTATTTGAAAATTTTCAAAATGGCGGACCAGCTGTCAAACTTGGGCGTTAATCGCCTATATCTCCGCTCCCAGGTGTCGGAGAAGGTCCGGACTTTCAATCTTGACTTCGGCCTGACCAGCTCCTTCGCTCTGGTGGTGTCTGGAGCGAAAGTAACGTCTTGCGAGATAGGGGGCCAGGACCGAGCCGAAACGAAAGATGGCGCTTTTTAACCGTCCTCCAAAGAAATCCGAGCTCCCTAGCTCTATCCGTTCGCTAGATATCGTCTTCCGAAGTTTTATTTTCGGAAGTCGGTAAAAACCGGTTTTTGTAAAAACGCGGCTATGGGACGTAAGTGGGTCGTGTTTGGCATGTCCCTGGGTGGATTTATGCCTTCTAAGGCCTATGCCGATGTCAAAAAAATAATAATAATAATTATTTTTGGATTTATTCCAAAAAAAACACTAAAAAATCGATATCTGGCGAACGGCTAGGTCTAAAAATAAATAAAAAACACCAAAATTTTCACAAAATTACTGGTCACAATAATCTAACTTAATATAAAGCGGTCACAAATAAAATTAAAAAGTTTTTGCGTCTCGTAAAAATTTTCAGTTTTTTCCAAAAATTTCCGGGAAAAACAGCCAATAAAAATCTGAATTTTTGTAGGTACACTAACAGCCTTAGCGCGCAACAGATTTGATAATAAAAACACTATGGTCTGCCTGAAAGTTTTTTGTTATTTTGGGTCAAAGTTTTAATTTTCTAATTTAATTTTCTCTTCACTGGAGAGTCCAAAAATTTTGTTTTATTTACCGCTGTGATCCAGAGGATGTGGTGTCTCGTTCCGCACCGCCAGAATCAGCCGCACGACGCTGGATCCCCGACCACGCCACCACGTGGTTTTTGTTTTTCTGGTGATAGCGCCTCAACCGCAAGTCGCCGGATGGCGTGCAAGGTGTCGCTGGATGCGGCTCGCTGAGGCGCTTTCAGCGGTGTATCGCACGTCTCGGTGCGGGCTTCCAAACGTGCAGCGTTTCGCTCCGAATAATTACATAACCCTAAAAACTGGGTTTTTTCACAATTTTCGCGTGAAAAACACTTTTCCGGCTATTTCACTGAAATCCTTTAGATCGGGCTCACTTTTATGCACACGCGGACACTTGTTTCGTCGCGCTGCGACTAAAATTGCCACTTCGGCGAATTTTTAAATACGGAGCTTGCGGAAAACGATGTTGCCTCGTCACTGGCGGGCACGTGACTAGGTTAGGTTAGGTTAGGTTAGGTTAGGTTAGGTTAGGTTAGGTTAGGTTAGGTTAGGTTAGGTTAGGTTAGGTTAGGTTAGGTTAGGTTAGGTTAGGTTAGGTTAGGTTAGGTTAGGTTAGGTTAGGTTAGGTTAGGTTAGGTTAGGTTAGGTTAGGTTAGGTTAGGTTAGGTTAGGTTAGGTTAGGTTAGGTTAGGTTAGGTTAGGTTAGGTTAGGTTAGGTTAGGTTAGGTTAGGTTAGGTTAGGTTAGGTTAGGTTGGGGTGCTATGTCGGGTAACCTCCTCGTGTGCCTTGGTGCTGCGGTTCCCTTTACGCAATTGGAGGTGCGGGGGGAAGAGCAGTACTTGGGCCGGTGCACCCTGGGCATCGGTCAACAATTTCCCTTTTAGAGATATTGTTGGCCGATGGCTAATAACCCGACACGGGGGTGTCTCTCCGCGTGTCCCTCTTTCTAGAGGGCACTGTGGATGAGACCAGGGGGGGGAAGTGTGCTGCCTACTTGTCGTTTGCCCAGTGATCTTTGGAGCTATGCCGGCAGGGACTCCCATGCCGGACAGGTCCAAAGTGAGGGCAGCGGTAATAGGCAGTCACACGGCGGGCCCAGCAATGGGCCTGCCTGGAGGGCCAGGCTTGCCCTTTTCAGGGCGAGCCTGTTCTGCGGGTGCGCCCTTCGGGGTGCTCTGCCTGGGCGGCGGCTTGTTTCGGCAGGTCGTCGGCCAACTCGTAACCCTTACTCGTAGAGTTTGGAGCGAGGGCCGCTACCCTTCGGGGTGGGGGCTGCGAGGAGAAAACCTCTATAAAAAATCCATGAGGTTGGGTAAGGGGAGGGGCTAAGCGTGTCTGGCTCTCTTTCCCCCCTCCTTTTTGTGCGGGTGCCCGCTAGCGGGCTTGCCGGGGGTCGTCGCGGTGGCTTATGGCATATCCCGTGGCGTCCCCACTAACGGCAGTGACGGACACGTCGGAGTGGTTTTAGTGGGTATGACCGGGAAACCGGGTGAGTCCCACATAACCCCCACACGGCAGAGGGCCAGGGGGTATGCGTAAATGCATTTCCACTCCGTCAAAAAAAAAAAAAAAAAAAAGGTTAGGTTAGGTTAGGTTAGGTTAGGTTAGGTTAGGTTAGGTTAGGTTAGGTTAGGTTAGGTTAGGTTAGGTTAGGTTAGGTTAGGTTAGGTTAGGTTAGGTTAGGTTAGGTTAGGTTAGGTTAGGTTAGGTTAGGTTAGGTTAGGTTAGGTTAGGTTAGGTTAGGTTAGGTTAGGTTAGGTTAGGTTAGGTTAGGTTAGGTTAGGTTAGGTTAGGTTAGGTTACGCCTTTCGGCTTTTTTGTTTGTGGAGGGATCTTTGTGCGAATTGGTGACGTTTTGCGGATCTGACTTTGGATTGACTTTCTGGACTCGAATCTGCTTACTTTGTTGACTTTGGCTTGTTTTTTGGACTCTGAAAATTGCATTTTTTTGGTTTTTGTGTAAGTTTTTGAAAAATTTTTCCGGAATTTTTTCCGGGCACTTGCGCTGGGATTTCCGGCCCCAACTTTTGGTGGTAGGTAGATCTCGGCGCGGTCTGTGCCCCGGAATTTTTTCCGGAGGAATCGGTGGAGTAGTTTGGGAGTTTTTGGCTTCCTAAACTCAGATTTTTAGCGCCTGCTGAAAATCGTGGAGCAACGCCTATGGGCAATCGAGAGGCAATTTCACAAATTGTTCTCTCGCCCATAGACGGAGATCCCTCGAAGCCGGAAGGCCTATTTTTGGTGTGTGGGTGGGGGTTAACTACCCCTACCGGTTAGTTTAGGTTTGGGGTGGGTAGCTCCCCCCCCCCAATTTTGGTGAATTTTTTGGGTTGGTCGGGAAAATTTGCGATTCGTCGTAATTTTCCCACTAACTCGGGAAATTTATCTTGAGGCCCCCAGTGGGCATTTTGAGGTCCGGCGCCCCCCCCAAGATGGCGGAGGGCTCGGGCAAGATGTGGAGCCGCATCAGGAGGCTGTCCGACGGAGGCGACTCCGACGACGGCTCCTTGAGCGGCATGGAGATTGAGGAGGGACTGGTCGTGGACCGTCCCATTGAGAAGCGGGCCCACCCAGGGGACTCGAAACCGGCGGTGGAGCCCAAAGTGGGCACTGCGAAACGTGGGGGCAAGGCCAAACAGGCCCCAGGGGCCTACACTGGACTCGCTAAGGCCAAGGCCTCCTTGAGGGCCAGCGAGTTCAGTGATTTTGAGGCTGAAGCCGATGAGGAGGTGGGGTATGTTCCCCTGTCCCCCTCTAAGGCATTCTTAAAGCGGCCGGAGAGGGAGGTAGGGAAGAGGACCCTGTCTCCCACGGAAGAGGAAGCGGTGGAGGCCCCCGAAGAGTTGGGTGACCCCATAGAGGTGGCGCGTCAGGCGGCCCAGACCGTCCTCGTTCAGGCCGGAAAGTCCGGCAATCTGAACGGACGGGTCTGGGGCCGAATCAACCAGGCGTGCCGCAGCATAGTGGAGGCCATGGACCGGCTGGACGCTCGCTCGGCGGGAGACGAGCTGCGCATCCTGAGGGCCGATCAAAAGCGGCTCCGGGAGCAGCTGTCCATTGCCCAGGCCGAGACGAAGGCCCTCCGAAAGGCCTTCTCCGAGAGGAAGGACTCGGGGAATACTGAAGGGGCCGACCTGACTGGTCAAGTTATGACCGCAGTGTCGGACACCCTGACGGCTTTTCGGGAGGAGCTCACCAGGAGCCTCTTCGTATCCCTAGGCGGGATGGTAAATGCCCGCCTAGACGAGGTGAAGAGCCTCCTCCCGCCGGCCCCAGTCCTTCGTCCGCCACTGGCGGCCGATAAAAGGAGGGCTGCAGAGACCGTGGAAGCCCCCCCCCGAGACCCTGCGCCGGTGCCGAAGGGGCCCAAAACGGCCCCGGCTAAGCCCCCTCGCGGGGCAAAGACGGTGACCCCTGGGCAAAAGGCCACCACGGGGAGCACCCTAGCCCCCCCGGCAAGGCCAGCGCCGGTACCGGCACCGCGCGGGAGGAAGGCCACCTCCGGGCCTCAACCGGGTCCGTCGTCGGCGCCTCATGTACCCCACCATGAGGCGTCCCCCCCAACCAACCCCGCCCAGTCCTCCTGGAGCGAGGTGGTTGGGAGGAAGAAAAGAAAGGCAAAGGCCTCTCCAACGGTGGCGCAGGCTGCAAGGCCGAAGCCGCCGGTTCCGGCGCCGAGGACCAAGAAGATCCCGGTGCCCAAATCGGCGGCAGTTGTTGTGGCCCTAAACCCAGGGGCGGAGGCAACCTACGCCTCCATCATGACTAAGGCCTCCACCGCCTTCAAACTTGAGGAGGTGGGAATTAACCACCTCCGAATTAGAAGGACGGTGGACGGAGCCCGAATTTTGGAGGTGCCCGGGGCAGACAGTGGTCGCGCCGCCGAGGACCTCTGCGCCCGGCTCGAGAGGGTGATCGGCGGCGAGGCTAAAGTCTACTGCCCCGTGAAGACGGCTCGGCTCCGCATCACGGGGCTGGATGAGGCTGCCACCCCGGAGCTGGTAGCTAACGCCTGCGCGATTAAGGGGGGTTGCCCACCTGAACAGGTGAAGGTGGGCAATATCCGCAGGGGTTTTGGCGGCTCCGGATCGGCTCTTATCACATGCCCGGTCAGAGCGGCTAACGAGCTGCTGGCTGCTGACCGGGTATGCATAGGGTGGTCGGTGGCCCGATTCCAGGCACTGGACCCGGAGCCACTCCGGTGCTTCAAGTGCTTGGGCATCGGCCACACCCGGCCCACCTGCCCGTCGCCGGTTGAGAGGGGGCACCTCTGCTTCAGGTGCAGCAGAGAGGGGCACAAAATGGCAGACTGCCAGGAGACGCCGTACTGCGCAGTCTGCCATCAGGCGGGAAGGCCATCCGGTCACAGCATGGGGGGTGACAAGTGTTCCCCCCCCAAGGCCAGAGGAAACAGTGCCCCCTCCACGGCACCGAGAGGAGCCGCAGGTGCCGGCTCCGCAAGAACTGCCGGCACCGCCAGAGCTGCCACGGAGGGCCCAACTAGCATGGAATGCTAAGAGGCCCTCCCAAATCCGTCGAGGTACTGCAGGCCAACGCCAACCACTCCGCTCGTGCCCAGGACCTATTTATCCAGGTCATGGCCGAGTGGGGGGTTGGCGTTGGCTGTATAACAGAGCCATATGCGGTGCCGCCCCAGCCCAACTGGGTTGGGGCCTCTGACGGAACTGCAGCGCTGGTGGTGCCCACGGGCGGGGAGTCCCCCCCTCTCGAGGAGGTGGAGAAGGGCCCGGGATACGCGGCGGCAAAGGTGGGGGAGGTAACACTCATTGGAGTTTACTTCTCCCCCAACCAGCCGCTGCGGGCCTTCCAGGTCTTCCTCCAGAGGCTGGGGACTCTGGTCGGAAGGATCGCCCCTGGGCAAATGATGGTGCTCGGGGACCTCAATGCCAAATGCGTGGCTTGGGGATCCCCCAGCACCGACCCAAAGGGGGCGGTCCTGCTCGACTGGACGGTGGCGATGGGCCTGGTTGTCCTCAACCAGGGCCGCGCCGAGACGTGCGTACGCAGGCAGGGGGGTTCGATCGTGGACGTCACGTTCGCGACCCCCGCCATTGCTGCGCGCGTCCGAGACTGGCGCGTCCTGGAGGACGAGGAGACCCTCTCCGACCACCGGTACATTCGGATGAGGGTCTCCCCATGCCCATCGCCACCCGGGAGGGGGCGGGCGAGGACCCGGTTCCCAAGGTGGGCGCTGACCCGCCTGGATCGGGACCAGGCGGAGGAGGCGGCCATAGTGGAGGCTTGGTGCGCCTCCCCGGCGACCACCTTGGGTGTGGAGGAGCGGGCGGTGTGCTTCCAAGAGTCCCTCACTGCGGTGTGTGACGCGGGCATGCCTCGGGTAAAGAGGATGCCCGCCAGGCGGCAAGTGTACTGGTGGACTGCGGAGATCGCTGCTCTCCGCACCACCAGTAACGCAGCACGCCGCCGTTACACGCACTGCAGGAGGCGAAGGCACACCGCCGAGGAGGAGGAGCTCCTCCACCGGGAGCTCAGGGAGGCCATAGAGGCCCTCAAGACGGCCATCGCGCGGAGAAAGGACGAGGCGCGCGAGGAGTTTCTGGCGACGCTGGATCGAGATCCGTGGGGGCGTCCGTACAAGCTTGTACGAAGCAAGCTAAAGTACGCCCCCCCAACGGACTCGATGTCGCCAGAGCTCCTCCAGAGGGTCGTCGAGGGCCTCTTCCCACCGGCGGGAGACTTTGTCCCGCCGGTAATGGCGCTCCCTGAGGAGGAGGGGAGCCCTCTCGATTCCGCCGTCCCGCCGCTCACGGACGGCGAGATGGAGAGGGCTGTGGAGAGGCTCCGGGCCTGGACAAAGGCTCCGGGTCCGGACGGAGTGCCAGGTAAGGTCCTGCACCTGGCACTGAAGCACCTCGGGGACCGCTACAAACTCCTCCTTGAGGACTGTCTCAAGGAGGGGCGCTTCCCGGGGTGCTGGAAGAGGGGGAGGTTGGTCCTCCTGCGGAAGGAGAGTCGGCCGCCGGACTCTCCTTCGGGGTACCGCCCCTTGGTGATGCTGGACGAGGCCGGGAAGGTCTTTGAGAGAATCCTGGCCTCAAGGATCCAGCATCACCTGAGGGAAACGGGCCCGGACTTGGCCGATAACCAGTTCGGGTTCCGGGAGGGGCGGTCCACGCTGGACGCTGTAGCTCGGCTGAGGGAGTACAGCGTCCAGGCGGCGGGAAGGGGGGAGGGTGTCGTGGCGGTGTCTCTTGACATCGCCAACGCATTCGGCACTCTCCCCTACGGGGTGGTGAGGGAGGCACTCAGATACCACGGAGTGCCTCCCTACCTGAGGAGGGTTGTAGGGCACTACCTGCAGGACCGGGTAGTGCTCTACGACGATCGGGACGGCCGAAAGCTGCGCCCCATGGCCTGCGGGGTTCCACAAGGGTCCGTGCTCGGACCCCTTCTGTGGAACCTCGGCTACGACTGGGCCATAAGGGGGGTGCAGCTCCCCCGCATGGTCACCATCTGTTACGCTGACGACACGATGGTGGCTGTGCGGGGCGCGGAGCTCGGGGAGACCCTCAGGCGGGCGGCGGTGGCCACAGAGCTCACCGTCGCACGCATTGGTCTCCTCGGGCTAAAGGTGGCCCTCCCGAAGACTGAGGCCGTCGTCTTCGGGGGGAGGGGATGGCGAGTGCGAGCGGGCCTCACCATCCCTGTGGAGGGGGAAGCGGTCCGGGTTGAGCCCCATATCAAATATCTTGGGCTCATCCTGGACCGCAGGTGGGACTTCGGGGAGCATTTCCGGCAACTTGCTCCCCGGGTCGTTGGTGCAGCGGCGGCACTCAGCCGTCTGCTGCCCAACGTGGGCGGCCCAAACGCCCCGTGCCGCCGGCTCTTCGCCAATGTGGTGAGGAGCATGGCCTTGTACGGGGCCCCAATTTGGGCCGACCGTCTGTCGGCGGCCAACCGAGCGCAGCTCCGGCGGCCGCAGAGGGTGGTGGCCCTGCGCATCTGCAGGGCGTACACCACCGTCTCACATGCGGCCGCGTGCCTCCTCGCCGCCACCCCTCCCTGGGAGTTGGATGCCCAGGTGTTGGCGGAGAGGCACCAAAGGAGGGTAGAGGCCCGGACTCTAGGGGAGAGTCTGGGCCCGGAAGAAGCGGAAAGAGCGCGCCGGTTGGCCGACGACAGACTGAGGGACCGGTGGAAGAGCGACCTGGAGGATTCCCTCTATGGAACCCGAACCATAGGGGCCATCCTCCCGTCGCTCGACCGCTGGTTGAAGAGAGGGCGCGGGGCCTTGAGCTTCCGCATGGTGCAGGTCTTGACCGGGCATGGCTGCTTCGGTCATTACCTGCACCTCATAGGGAGGGAGCTCGGCCCCGGATGCCACGAGTGCGGCGATCCAGACGACACCGCCCGGCACACTGTGGAAGAGTGCAGTCGCTGGGCGGAAGATCGCCGCACCCTGAGGCTCGCCCTCGGGAGGGAGGACCTCTCGCTGCACAGCATCGTCGCCGGAATGCTGTGCAGCGACAGGGGGTGGGAGGCGGTGGCCTCCTTCTGCGAGACCGTCATGTCCCAGAAGGAGGCCGCGGAGCGGGAGCGCGAAGATGCAGCGGACGCGCTCCCGCTCAGGCGCAGACGAAGGGGAGTCAGGCGTTCGCGGTATCTCGCCGCGAATCGCCAGATTCCCCTGTAAGGCCGGAGGGTTGGGGACCCTCGTTAACGGCCTTCGTCTGGGGGGCGAGTCGAGCGTACCGACTTGCCCCCCCATGGCGCGGGAGCCCCGGTGAGATAGACCGGGGCGGCCGGGGGACGTCATGGTGAAATTCACTAGATCCCATGCGTCCCCATAACGGCAGAGCGGGAAACGCCGGAGTGGTTTTTAGTGGGTAGGCCCGGGACTAGCCCGGGAGAGTCCCACATACCCCCAGGTCGCCCCAGGCCTGGGGGACGCGTAAAGCATTTTCCACTCCGTCAAAAAAAAAAAAAGGTTAGGTTAGGTTAGGTTAGGTTAGGTTAGGTTAGGTTAGGTTAGGTTAGGTTAGGTTAGGTTAGGTTAGGTTAGGTTAGGTTAGGTTAGGTTAGGTTAGGTTAGGTTAGGTTAGGTTAGGTTAGGTTAGGTTAGGTTAGGTTAGGTTAGGTTAGGTTAGGTTAGGTTAGGTTAGGTTAGGTTAGGTTAGGTTAGGTTAGGTTAGGTTAGGTTAGGTTAGGTTAGGTTAGGTTAGGTTAGGTTAGGTTAGGTTAGGTTAGGTTAGGTTAGGTTAGGTTAGGTTAGGTTAGGTTAGGTTAGGTTAGGTTAGGTTAGGTTAGGTTAGGTTAGGTTAGGTTAGGTTAGGTTAGGTTAGGTTAGGTTAGGTTAGGTTAGGTTAGGTTAGGTTAGGTTAGGTTAGGTTAGGTTAGGTTAGGTTAGGTTAGGTTAGGTTAGGTTAGGTTAGGTTAGGTTAGGTTAGGTTAGGTTAGGTTAGGTTAGGTTAGGTTAGGTTAGGTTAGGTTAGGTTTGTTTTTTTTTTTTTTTTTTTTTTTTTTTTTTTTTTTTACTCTACCTCCAACATGATCGGAGCCTATTGTAGCTAACATTCTTGCATACCAGTTCTCGCTTTTTTGCTTCTCGTACTTTCATTCATCATACTGTTCTTTCTTTCATTCATCAACTTTCTTGCTTTTTTATGGGTGGGATTCCCAACTACAACTGTTCTGCTATGTCTTTAATATGTATTATTGTTGCTTTCAGGGTAATAACTAGTACACAGGTGGGTGAGTTTAATTAATGAGTTCATGACTTACAGGTATGTTACATTTGTCTCACTTCTTATGTTTATGACTTACTTCTATTTCTTATTTTACTATTGGTTTTACAGTATTTATATTTATACTAACTATTTCGTATCCTATTTTATTATCTATCTATTTCTTTATGTTTATTTCTAATATACTTATTATATTCGGTAAACATAATTTATTTGCTCTTATTTCTATTTATTACTATTTCAACTATTTCTATACAATATTTAAGGAATACGGCTCTTTTCTTTGATGACATTATTTCGCTGATCTTATCTTTTCCCAATCTCATATCCAACCTTTGTTCCAAGTTAAACCGCCTTTGCTCGTACACAGGACACTCCAGTAGCACGTGCATCACCGACTCCCCGATGGCCGGGTCGCAGATACACGATGGATTTTCCTTACACCTAAACCTGTTTAGGTACTCTGAAAAACCACCATGCCCCGTCATTATCTGGGTTTTTATGCCGGTAAGTTCTATTTTCCTTATGATTTTATAGGCTACTACTGCATCCGGGAAGAACACTTTTGTGACAGAAGCCGTGTCTCCTGCTACGTATCTCCGGTTCCATTCGTCAAGGGTTGCAGTACGAATGCTACGCTTGACGAACGAGACCGGGCACAAGTCGTAGTTCGGCTTCCGTTTGGAACCCACAGCGGCCTCTTTGGCTAATTCGTCGGCTCTCTCGTTTCCTTCGAGCCCTGCATGCGCTTTAATCCAGTGCAAAGTAACAACTTTGCCCTGGGGAATGGCTGTTTGTATATTATTCCGGATTTCCACTGCTAGGGGGTGAAGGCATGCAGGGTTTTGGACTGTTTGAAGGGCTGCCATTGAGTCGCTGTAGATTCCAAACGTTTCGGCTTTGTTTTTAGTCACTTCCCTGGTTGCTTCCGCCAGTGCCAGAAGTTCGGCCTGGTAGACCGTGCAGTAGCTTGCTAGCTTGAGTTTACGGGTTTTGGTCTCCACCTGGCCATTCCAGATAGAGACCGCAGCCCCAACTCCTCCTGCAATTTTACTCCCATCAGTAAATATACGAACGTCGTAATTACTGTGGGAGTTCACCTGCTCTTGGTCTATCAGGCCGATTACGTCCAGTGTTCTGCGCATCGCCGGATGTGGGGCCTCCGAAGCTGGGGTCATCTTTTTCGACCTCACGGTCTGCTAGGATCGGTTGAGGGACTCCCTTTTAGCCTCATACAGTCGGGCCGCCTCACGGACACGAAGGTCCAGGGGAGCATCCCCGCCAGGATGAGTGCCGCGTGTAGGGATATTGTGCGGTATCCTTTGCACACTTTCTGGGCTATGCTGCGTTGCACTGTCCCCAACTGTTTTATAACACCCAGTTTAGACGCCGCTGGTGCCCACACACTAGCCGCATATAGGACAATGGGCTCCACAGTCGCGGTATAAATCGTACGGATCACCTCAGAGTGTAGTCCCCAGCTCACCTTGGCTGCTCTAGAAAGCCGCTTGTGGATCCCGATTGCTTTTCTGCAGACATTCGCGACGTGCTCGTTGAAGGTTAGCTTGGCATCGATGGTGACTCCTAGTATTTTGATTTCTTTGGACAGGGCAATGTCGATCCCGCCCATGCTCAGACGTGGGGTGTCATATCTTAATTTCCTCGTTATTACCATCGCGTTCGTTTTTTGAGGTGCGAATTTAAGTTTGTTGTTGACGCCCCACTTCTGAACATCCGCGAGCGCGGCATTTGCCTGTCTTCCGATTTCGCTAGCCGTGTCACCATCAAACACCAGCACAACATCGTCGGCGAATGCCTGACAGTAGACCCCTCCAGCGGACAGGTTTCTGAGCAGTGGGTCCAAAAGGAGGTTCCACAAGATAGGTCCACCGATGGATCCTTGGACGCATCCCTTGTTGGTGCTTGTGCGGCACTCCTCTCCTGCGTATCTCACCCTCACCTTCCTGTCCCTCAGGTAGCTGTCCATGGTCCTCCTCAGGTTCAATGGACACCCCTCCTGGGCCAATCGGACTCTGATCGCTGGCCACCATGCGGAGTCGAAGGCTCCCTCTATATCTAGCGAGACAAGTGTGACAAGTTTCTTTTGGTCCAGCTTGTCTCTTATGCGCTGCATTAAGGTATAGAGGGCGTCCTCGGTGCTCTTTTGCGGCATGAATCCGTATTGGTTAGGGCTGGTTCTTGGTACCAGGTGGTACTTAAGTCGCGCTATTAACATTTTTTCGTATATTTTTCCCAGCACGGGCAGCAGTCCAATTGGCCTATACGATTTAGGTTTGGTGTAGTCGCTCTTCCCTGGCTTCCTCAGTGCCACCACGGTTGCCTCTTTCCATGCTTCCGGGAAGTGGTGATGTTCAAGGCATTTATTGAGGAGCGTGAGGAATAGTTTTGGGTTACTTTCTATGGCGTGTTGGCATATATCAGCGGTAAAGCCGTCCGCCCCTGGTGCCTTCTTTGGGTTAAAGGATCCGCTCGCCCACTTTAGTTCTGGCACAGTGAATGGTGGTTCGCAAAGTTCACTTTGTTCGCCATCATTCACTGTGTCCGCTTTGCGTCTGGTTTCGCGATGGTATTCGTTGTCGTTGTCAACGGAATCCTTCGGATAGAAGGTCTCCGCCAACAACTTCGCCGAATCCGTCGCACTCAGAGTTTTTCCTTCGTGTTCGAGCGGAAGATCCTCCTCCCTTTTTGTAACCCTTCCTATAACCCGGTAAATCCCCTCCCACATTCCCTCTCTGTCCTGTTTCTTGCAGAACTCTTTCCAGCTTTCGACCTGGGCTGTTGCTGCTCTCGATTCATACTCCACTTTCTTTTCCAGGTACTCTCCGACAACCTTCGACCTTCGGACTGGAGCTGCGCAGCGTATCCTACGTTTCCTGGTGGCGACTTCCTTCTTCATCTCTTCGAGTTCTTCGGACCACCACGGCAAGGTGAGTTTTTGTTTGTGTTTCTTTTTGGGTATAGTGTCATTACAAGTGTCGGTGATTGCTTTATTTATGTTGTTTACTAGTGTTTCGATTAGGTGTGGTGTGTCTGCTGATTCGAGTTCGTGTAAAGTCGGCAACAATTGTTTGAGTTTCTCATGAAATTCAGACCAATTGGCTTTCTTTGTGTTGTAGATGCGTGTTGTTCTGTTTATTTGCATGTGTGGTGATTTGGCGTAGTGTATGTTGAAGAGAATGCCGTTGTGATCCGAGCTCGTGAGACTCTCGTCTACCTTCCAGTCTTCCACCAGGCCAAGGATATTCGTCGTACAGGCTGTAACGTCGACGTGGCTACTGTAGCGTTTGCCTCCTCTTATGGTGTCGAAGGTTGGAATTTCCCCCTTGTTGAGTATGTGGAAGTCTTGTTCGTCGAGAGCCGCAATCATGCTTTCGCCTCTGTGGTCTATTTCTAGACTGCCCCACCACGTGTTTTTGGCGTTGCCGTCCCCGCCGATGAGCCACCTGTGAATGGGGATTTCATTTTTTATATTAGTCAGGTGTTCGAGGTAAGGCTCGATCGGTTGGTCCGGTTCAAAGTAGAAGGACACTAAGGCCATGTCCCAGGCGCCTGTGCTGATCCCCACCACAACGATGTTATTTGTGGTGAGTTTTGGGTACTGAGTGACTTTTAAATCATTGTCGAAGATCGCAATGGCGGCCTTGACAGTACCCTCTTCTGCTCTGGCGGACTGGAACACGCGCACTCCTCCGTAACTTCTCATGTTCTTGGCACCTCCAACGTATGGTTCCTGAAGAAGCGCAATTGCGATTTTTCGCTTTTGCGCCTCCACAAGAAGCTCTTCGGTTGCTAGCTTCTTACGCTGGAGGTTTGCTTGCACGGCCCGGTGGGGGGTTTTTTCTGCGTGGGTGCCCTTAGCAGTAAGCCACGGTGGATCTCGCCAGTTCATCCCACCTCTTCCATATCGGGCAGGTTTGGCTGAAGGCGTTGTGGTCGTTTCCGTCTATATTCGCTTTCTCGCAATTGTGGCATTTGGGCGGTATCCTGGCGAGCCAGTCGGCGCATTCCGCTCTTAGGTGGGGGCCTCCACAGTGACTGCATAAATCCGCCGGCTCAGTGCAGTACCGCTTGCCATGGCCGAAACCAAGGCATCGGGTGCACTGGACCAGCGGAGTCTGGTCCTCCACTCTGATGCGCTGCAGATCTATATGCACCGTTCCGACTTCCATCGCTCGTTGCCATATCTTTGGTGAGACACTTATTACCACATGGTTTGTATGGGGATTTCTGGCCTTCCGCCTATACTTGATGGCGACTCTGTCTTGCTCCCCGTCGAGGTTGTGGAAAACATCCCGGTTCTGATTCCTAAGTGCTTTAAGGATGTCCTCATCCGTGTTAACGGTAAGGACACTCCTTAGGATCAGAAGTGGGTCTTTGTTTTGGACCTCCTCGACGTTGAGATTGACTCCTTCTTTCCCTAGCCTGCTCTTAAGCTTATCCCTTTCTCCCTTTGTCTCAAAACCCATGATTACCTTCCTGCCCTTCGCCTTTCGTACGGTTTCCACTCTAATCCACCCTTCCTTAGCGTCCACTGCCTTCCTCACTCGGTCCAGCACTTCCTCTCCCGTTTCAGTTTCGTCATTTGATGTGACTACCACTGTGTGCAGCGTGCTTCTCTCCGCATTTGGGCCTTTCGATTGAGGTTTACTCTGGCCTGCTGCAACATTTGCGTAGGTTGTTGCTGCCATCTTGTCAAGTGCTTGGCTCTGCTTTTCCATCGTTTCTTTTAGCTCCTTCATTCTTGCACTGTTTTCCATTATGAGCTTTGCGTGCTCCTCCATCTTTGCCTCTAAAAGGTTTTGGGTCGAATCTAACGTGAAGGTAGAGTCAGATCCCATTTTTTGAATTTTTTCTGCTGGCCCGTCTTCTCTTTTGACTTTTTGCCTTTCCTTTTTCAATTCTAATTCCGCTTCCTTTACTAGTCTGTACAAGTTGTCTAGAGCCTTAACCACCTCGGTTTTTATCTCATTTTTGGTGTTCCTAGAGCTTCCTATTTGCAGTTTGGCCTTATGTAGGTGACCCTTGGCTTCAAGGACTCTGCTGAGTTGAGTTTTTGCCGCTGGGCTTGCATTTTTGTGTACCTCTACATGTCCTGCATTTATGGTTTTAGGTGACACTTGTGCCACCTCCGCCGATGGTGATCGTGTCACTCTGCCGCCTTCTGATTGAGCTCGGGTTGTCGGTTCACTAGTTTTAGCTCCAGGCTTTTGGCTGAAGCTTGTAGGCTTCCCCATTTCCCACTCTCCTATGCTGCGTCGGACGCTCTGTTTTTGCGATCCTTGCGCTTTTTGCGGTGACTGGGGGCTCCTCGTGTCGGGTTGTTTGGCGGGTGTCCTTAGCCCGAACATATCTGTGAGCGGCGTGTTTAAAGGAGGGAATCAAGGTAAATCTAAATTGGGATCAGATAGATCAAGAATTCAAGAGGTTGTAAAGGTTCCTCTGTGGTCTAATTTTTATTAACAATAGTTTGGAGTAATAATTATACTCTGTCGACTTATTTCTATTTGTGTATAATAATATATTATAACCTAGGTAAGGTACTTAATTAATATATAAAAAGAAAATTTGTCTACCTAATCCTATGAGTCACAGACTCTGTCACTTAATTACTATGTCGTTAACGAACAGAATGTCGACTCTATGTAGAATCCCTATCTTAGGCTAAATTCCAAAGGTCTTAAAGGCGTCTATTTTGCCACGCCACTTCTTAGGGAAGTCAGTTATACTTACTGGACTCCTAAGAACAAAAAAATTTTTTTTTTGGCTCTATGTAGAGCTGTAATTTTTGCGTCAGTCGATAGTCCTCCCCAAGCCCTTTCTAACAAACCCAAACACGGCTATACTACGTCAAAGGGGGTAGGAGCCACGGCGACTGCAAATAAACCGGTGACGGTCTCAAAAAGTGACCCAAAAACCGGCAATCGCCGTATCTCCGGAACTACTGGGCCAATTTAATCGTGCTTGGTCTCGTCTTTCTGGGCGTGGCGAGCCCTATCGATTGAGTCGGTTTTCGGGCCTGAAATTTTTTGACCTTTGGATCCTCTCAAAAACCGGTTTTCCAGGTAGGGCGCAGCCTGCCTTGGTTCTAGGAAAAAACCGCGAGTCTCTGGAGCGGACCGTTTCGGAGATATCGGATGTTGAACTTTTCCAAGATGGCGGCCTATCTGTCAAAGTCAAGGTTTGACCGTCGATATCTCCGGTTCTAGACGTCCCAGAAACTCGGGACTTTTACCTATGAGGGAAAACAGGTCCTCAGCTATCTGCTGAGACCACTTTTGAGCTGCGGATTTTCTGGTCTCCGATTCGAGCGCGGACCCACTAGTAGGGTAGATGTTTGTACCCTTTGACTTTAGCCGAAAATCGCAAACCTCTGCGGCAACCAGAAGCGGAGCTACAACTATTTAAAAATTTTCAAAATGGCGGACCAACTGTCAAACCTGGGCGTTAATCGCCTATATCTCCGCTCCCAGGTGTCGGAGAAGGTCCGGACTTTCAACCTTGGCCTCGGCCTGACCAGCTCCTTCGCTCTGGTGGTGTCTGGAGCGAAAATAATTTCTTGCGAGATAGGGGCCAGGACCAAGCCGAAACGAAAGATGGCGCTTTTTAACCGTCCTCCAAAGAAATCCGAGCTCCCTAGCTCTATCCGTTCGCAAGATATCGTCTTCCGAAGTTTTATTTTCGGAAGTCGGTAAAAACCGGTTTTTGTAAAAACGCGGCTATGGGACGTAAGTGGGTCGTGTTTGGCGTGTCCCTGGGTGGATTTATGTCTTCTAAGGCCTATGCCGATGTCAAAAAGTAATAATAATTATTATTTTTGGATTTATTCCAAAAAACACTAAAAAATCGATATCTGGCGAACGGCTAGGTCTAAAAATAAATAAAAAACACCAAAATTTTCACAAAATTACTGGTCACAATAATCTAACTTAATATAAAGCGGTCACATATAAAATTAAAAAGTTTTTGCGTTTCGTAAAAATTTTCAGTTTTTTCCAAAAATTTCCGGGAAAAACAGCCAATAAAAATCTGAATTTTTGTAGGTACACTAACAGCCTTAGCGCGCAACAGATTTGATAATAAAAACACTATGGTCTGCCTGAAAGTTTTTTGTTATTTTAGGTCAAAGTTTTAATTTTCTAATTTAAATTTCTCTTCACTGGAGAGTCCAAAAATTTTGTTTTATTTACCGCTGTGATCCAGAGGATGTGGTGTCTCGTTCCGCACCGCCAGAACCAGCCGCACGACGCTGGATCCCCGACCACGCCGCCACGTGGTTTTTGTTTTTCTTGCGATTTCGCCTCAACCGCAAGTCGCCGGATGGCGCGCGAGGTGTCGCTGGATGCGGCTCGCTGAGGCGCTTTCAGCGGTGTATCGCACGTCTCGGTGCGGGCTTCCAAACGTGCAGCGTTTTGCTCCAAATAGACACATAACCCTAAAAACTGGGTATTTTCACGATTTTCGCGTGAAAAACACTTTTCCGGCTAAATCACTGAAATCCATTTGATCGGGCTCACTTTTCTGCACACGCGGACACTTGTTTCGTCGCGCTGCGACTAAAATTGCCACTTCGGCGAATTTTTAAATACGGAGCTTGCGGAAAACGATGTTGCCTCGTCACTGGCGGGCACGTGGTTAGGTTAGGTTAGGTTAGGTTAGGTTAGGTTAGGTTAGGTTAGGTTAGGTTAGGTTAGGTTAGGTTAGGTTAGGTTAGGTTAGGTTAGGTTAGGTTAGGTTAGGTTAGGTTAGGTTAGGTTAGGTTAGGTTAGGTTAGGTTAGGTTAGGTTAGGTTAGGTTAGGTTAGGTTAGGTTAGGTTAGGTTAGGTTAGGTTAGGTTAGGTTAGGTTAGGTTAGGTTAGGTTAGGTTAGGTTAGGTTAGGTTAGGTTAGGTTAGGTTAGGTTAGGTTAGGTTAGGTTAGGTTAGGTTAGGTTAGGTTAGGTTAGGTTAGGTTAGGTTAGGTTAGGTTAGGTTAGGTTAGGTTAGGTTAGGTTAGGTTAGGTTAGGTTAGGTTAGGTTAGGTTAGGTTAGGTTAGGTTAGGTTAGGTTAGGTTAGGTTAGGTTAGGTTAGGTTAGGTTAGGTTAGGTTAGGTTAGGTTAGGTTAGGTTAGGTTAGGTTAGGTTAGGTTAGGTTAGGTTAGGTTAGGTTAGGTTAGGTTAGGTTAGGTTAGGTTAGGTTAGGTTAGGTTAGGTTAGGTTAGGTTAGGTTAGGTTAGGTTAGGTTAGGTTAGGTTAGGTTAGGTTAGGTTAGGTTAGGTTAGGTTAGGTTAGGTTAGGTTAGGTTAGGTTAGGTTAGGTTAGGTTAGGTTAGGTTAGGTTAGGTTAGGTTAGGTTGGGGTGCTATGTCGGGTAACCTCCTCGTGTGCCTTGGTGCTGCGGTTCCCCTTACGCAATTGGAGGTGCGGGGGGAAGAGCAGTACTTGGGCCGGTGCACCCTGGGCATCGGTCAACAATTTCTATTTTAGAGATATTGTTGGCCGATGGCTAATAACCCGACACGGGGTCTCTCTCCGCGTGTCCCTCTTTCTAGAGGGCACTGTGGATGAGACCAGGGGGGGAAGTGTGCTGCCTACTTGTCGTTGCCCAGTGATCTTTCGGAGCTATGCCGGCAGGGTTTCCCACACCGGACAGGTCCAAAGTGAGGGCAGTGGTCATAGGCAGTCACACAGCGGGCCCAGCAATGGGCCTGCCTGGAGGGCCAGGCTTGCCCTTTTCAGGGCGAGCCTGTTCTGCGGGTGCGCCCTTCGGGGTGCTCTGCCTGGGCGGCGGCTTGTTTCGGCAGGTCGTCGGCCAACTCGCAACCCTTACTCACAGAGTTTGGAGCGAGGGCCGCTACCCCTCGGGGTGGGGGCTGCGAGGAGAAAACCTCTATAAAAAATCCATGAGGTTGGGTAAGGGGAGGGGCTAAGCGTGTCTGGCTCTCTTTCCCCCCCTCCTTTTTTGTGCGGGTGCCCGCCAGCGGGCTTGCCGGGGGTCGTCGCGGTGGCTTAGAGCATATCCCGTGGCGTCCCCACTAACGGCAGTGACGGACACGTCGGAGTGGTTTTAGTGGGTATGACCGGGAAACCGGGTGAGTCCCACATAACCCCCACACGGCAGAGGGCCAGGGGGTATGCGTAAATGCATTTCCACTCCGTCAAAAAAAAAAAAAAAAAAAAAAGGTTAGGTTAGGTTAGGTTAGGTTAGGTTAGGTTAGGTTAGGTTAGGTTAGGTTAGGTTAGGTTGTGTTGTGCCAGGCCAGGCTGTGCTGGTTGTGCCAGGCTGTGCTGTGCTGTGCAGGCCAGGCCAGGCCAGGCCAGGCTGTGCCAGGCTGTGTCAGGCCAGGCCAGGCCAGGCCAGGCCAGTGCCAGGCCAGGCCAGGCTGTGCTGTGCTGTGCCAGGCTGTGCCAGGCCAGGCCAGGCCAGGCTGTGCTGTGCTGTGCTGTGCTGTGCTGTGCTGTGCTGTGCTGTGCTGTGCTGTGCTGTGCTGTGCTGTGCTGTGCTGTGCTGTGCTGTGCTGTGCTGTGCTGTGCTGTGCTGTGCTGTGCTGTGCTGTGCTGTGCCAGGCCAGGCCAGGCCAGGCCAGGCTGTGCCAGGCCAGGCCAGGCCAGGCCAGGCCAGGCCAGGCCAGGCCAGGCCAGGCCAGGCCAGGCCAGGCCAGGCCAGGCCAGGCCAGGCCAGGCCAGGCCAGGCCAGGCCAGGCCAGGCCAGGCCAGGCCAGGCCAGGCCAGGCCAGGCCAGGCCAGGCCAGGCCAGGCCAGGCCAGGCCAGGCCAGGCCAGGCCTGTGCTGTGCTGTGCTGTGCTGTGCCAGGCCAGGCTGTGCCAGGCCAGGCTGTGCTGTGCTGTGCTGTGCTGTGCTGTGCCAGGCCTGTGCTGTGCTGTGCTGTGCTGTGCTGTGCTGTGCTGTGCTGTGCTGTGCTGTGCTGTGCTGTGCTGTGCTGTGCTGTGCTGTGCTGTGCTGTGCTGTGCTGTGCTGTGCCAGGCTGTGCTGTGCTGTGCTGTGCTGTGCTGTGCTGTGCTGTGCTGTGCTGTGCTGTGCTGTGCTGTGCTGTCAGGCCAGGCCTGTGCTGTGCTGTGCTGTGCCAGGCCTGTGCTGTGCTGTGCTGTGCTGTGCCAGGCTGTGCTGTGCTGTGCTGTGCTGTGCTGTGCTGTGCTGTGCTGTGCTGTGCTGTGCTGTGCTGTGCTGTGCTGTGCTGTGCCAGGCTGTGCTGTGCTGTGCTGTGCTGTGCCAGGCTGTGCTGTGCTGTGCTGTGCTGTGCTGTGCTGTGCTGTGCTGTGCTGTGCTGTGCTGTGCCAGGCCAGGCCAGGCCAGTGCTGTGCTGTGTCAGGCCAGGCCAGCTGTGCTGTGCTGTGCTGTGCCAGGCCAGGCCAGGCCAGGCTGTGCTGTGCTGTGCTGTGCCAGGCCAGGCCAGGCCAGGCCAGGCCAGGCCAGGCCAGGCTGTGCCAGCTGTGCTGTGCTGTGTCAGGCCAGGCCAGGCTGTGCCAGTGCTGTGCCAGGCCAGGCCAGGCCAGGCCAGGCCAGCTGTGCTGTGCTGTGCCAGGCCAGGCCAGGCTGTGCTGTGCTGTGCCAGGCCAGGCTGTGTCAGGCCAGGCTGTGCTGTGTCAGGCCAGGCCAGGCCAGGCTGTGCTGTGTCAGGCCAGGCCAGGCCAGGCCAGGCCAGGCCAGGCCAGGCTGTGTCAGGCCAGGCTGTGTCAGGCCAGGCCAGGCCAGGCCAGGCCAGGCCAGGCCAGGCCAGGCCAGGCCAGGCCAGGCCAGGCCAGGCCAGGCCAGGCTGTGCCAGGCCAGGCCAGGCCAGGCCAGGCCAGGCCAGGCCAGGCCAGGCCAGGCCAGGCCAGGCCAGGCCAGGCCAGGCCAGGCCAGGCCAGGCCAGGCCAGGCCAGGCCAGGCCAGGCCAGGCCAGGCCAGGCCAGGCTGTGCCAGGCCAGGCTGTGCTGTGCTGTGCCAGGCCAGGCCAGTGCTGTGCTGTGCTGTGCTGTGCTGTGCCAGGCCAGGCCAGTGCTGTGCTGTGCTGTGCTGTGCTGTGCTGTGCTGTGCTGTGCTGTGCTGTGCTGTGCCAGGCTGTGCTGTGCTGTGCTGTGCTGTGCTGTGTGCCAGGCCAGGCTGTGCTGTGCTGTGCTGTGCTGTGCTGTGCTGTGCTGTGCTGTGCTGTGCTGTGCTGTGCTGTGCTGTGCTGTGCTGTGCTGTGCTGTGCTGTGCTGTGCTGTGCTGTGCCAGTGCTGTGCTGTGCTGTGCTGTGCTGTGCTGTGCTGTGCTGTGCTGTGCTGTGCTGTGCTGTGCTGTGCTGTGCTGTGCTGTGCAGGCTGTGCTGTGCTGTGCTGTGCTGTGCTGTGCTGTGCTGTGCTGTGCTGTGCTGTGCTGTGCTGTGCTGTGCTGTGCTGTGCTGTGCTGTGCTGTGCTGTGCTGTGCTGTGCTGTGCTGTGCTGTGCTGTGCTGTGCTGTGCTGTGCTGTGCTGTGCTGTGCTGTGCTGTGCCAGGCCAGGCCAGGCCAGGTGCTGTGCTGTGCTGTGCTGTGCTGTGCTGTGCTGTGCTGTGCTGTGCTGTGCTGTGCCAGGCTGTGCTGTGCTGTGCTGTGCTGTGCTGTGCTGTGCTGTGCTGTGCTGTGCTGTGCTGTGCTGTGCTGTGCCAGGCTGTGCTGTGCTGTGCTGTGCTGTGCTGTGCCAGGCTGTGCCAGGCCAGGCCAGGCTGTGCTGTGCTGTGCTGTGCTGTGCTGTGCCAGGCTGTGCTGTGCTGTGCTGTGCCAGGCCAGGCCAGGCCAGGCCAGGCCAGGCTGTGCCAGGCCAGGCCAGGCCAGGCCAGGCTGTGTCAGGCCAGGCCAGGCCAGGCCAGGCCAGGCCAGGCCAGGCCAGGCCAGCTGTGCCAGGCCAGGCCAGGCCAGGCCAGGCCAGGCCAGGCCAGGCCAGGCCAGGCCAGGCCAGGCCAGGCCAGGCCAGGCCAGGCCAGGCCAGGCCAGGCCAGCTGTGCTGTGCTGTGCCAGGCTGTGCCAGGCTGTGCTGTGCTGTGCTGTGCTGTGCTGTGCTGTGCTGTGCTGTGCTGTGCTGTGCCAGGCCAGGCCAGGCTGTGCTGTGCTGTGCTGTGCTGTGCTGTGCTGTGCTGTGCTGTGCTGTGCTGTGCTGTGCTGTGCTGTGCTGTGCTGTGCTGTGCTGTGCTGTGCTGTGCTGTGCTGTGCTGTGCTGTGCTGTGCCAGGCTGTGCTGTGCTGTGCTGTGCTGTGCTGTGCTGTGCTGTGCTGTGCTGTGCTGTGCTGTGCTGTGCTGTGCTGTGCTGTGCTGTGCTGTGCTGTGCTGTGCTGTGCTGTGCTGTGCCAGGCTGTGCCAGGCTGTGCTGTGCTGTGCTGTGCTGTGCTGTGCTGTGCTGTGCTGTGCTGTGCTGTGCTGTGCTGTGCTGTGCTGTGCTGTGCTGTGCTGTGCTGTGCTGTGCTGTGCCAGGCTGTGCTGTGCTGTGCTGTGCTGTGCTGTGCTGTGCCAGGCCAGGCCAGCTGTGCCAGGCTGTGCTGTGCTGTGCTGTGCTGTGCTGTGCTGTGCTGTGCTGTGCTGTGCTGTGCCAGGCCAGGCTGTGCTGTGCTGTGCTGTGCTGTGCTGTGCCAGGCTGTGCTGTGCTGTGCTGTGTCAGGCTGTGCTGTGCTGTGCCAGGCCAGGCTGTGCTGTGCTGTGCCAGGCTGTGCTGTGCTGTGCCAGGCCAGCTGTGCTGTGCCAGGCCAGGCCAGGCCAGGCTGTGCTGTGCCAGGCCAGGCCAGGCCAGGCCAGGCCAGGCCAGGCCAGGCCAGGCCAGGCCAGGCCAGGCCAGGCCAGCTGTGCTGGCCAGGCCAGTGCCAGGCCAGGCCAGGCCAGGCCAGGCCAGGCCAGGCCAGGCCAGGCCAGGCCAGGCCAGCTGTGTCAGGCCAGGCCAGGCCAGGCCAGGCCAGGCCAGGCCAGGCCAGGCCAGGCCAGGCCAGGCCAGGCCAGGCCAGGCCAGGCCAGGCCAGGCCAGGCCAGGCCAGGCCAGGCCAGGCCAGGCCAGGCCAGGCCAGGCCAGGCCAGGCCAGGCCAGGCCAGGCCAGGCCAGGCCAGGCCAGGCCAGGCCAGGCCAGGCCAGGCCAGGCCAGGCCAGGCCAGGCCAGGCCAGGCCAGGCCAGGCCAGGCCAGGCCAGGCCAGGCCAGGCCAGGCCAGGCCAGGCCAGGCCAGGCCAGGCCAGGCTGTGCTGTGCTGTGCTGTGCTGTGCTGTGCTGTGCCAGGCTGTGCCAGGCTGTGCTGTGCTGTGCTGTGCTGTGCTGTGCTGTGCTGTGCTGTGCTGTGCTGTGCTGTGCTGTGTCAGGCTGTGCTGTGCTGGCCAGGCTGTGCTGTGCTGTGCTGTGCTGTGCTGTGCTGTGCTGTGCTGTGCTGTGCTGTGCTGTGCTGTGCCAGGCCAGGCTGTGCCAGGCTGTGCTGTGCTGTGCTGTGCCAGGCTGTGCTGTGCTGTGCTGTGCTGTGCTGTGCTGTGCTGTGCTGTGCTGTGCTGTGCTGTGCTGTGCTGTGCTGTGCTGTGCTGTGCTGTGCTGTGCTGTGCTGTGCCAGCTGTGCTGTGCTGTGCTGTGCTGTGCTGTGCTGTGCTGTGCCAGGCTGTGCTGTGCTGTGCTGTGCTGTGCTGTGCTGTGCTGTGCTGTGCTGTGTCAGGCTGTGCTGTGCTGTGCTGTGCTGTGCTGTGCTGTGCTGTGCTGTGCTGTGCTGTGCTGTGCTGTGCTGTGCTGTGCTGTGCTGTGCCAGGCTGCTGTGCTGTGCTGTGCTGTGCTGTGCTGTGCTGTGCTGTGCTGTGCTGTGCTGTGCTGTGCCAGGCCAGGCCAGTGCTGTGCTGTGCTGTGCTGTGTCAGGCCAGGCTGTGCTGTGCTGTGCTGTGCTGCCAGGCTGTGCTGTGCTGTGCTGTGTCAGGCCAGGCCAGGCTGTGCTGTGCTGTGCCAGGCTGTGTCAGGCCAGGCCAGGCTGTGCAGGCCAGGCCAGGCCAGGCTGTGCTGTGCTGTGCTGTGCCAGGCCAGGCCAGGCCAGGCTGTGCTGTGCCAGGCCAGGCCAGGCCAGGCCAGGCCAGGCCAGGCCAGGCCAGGCCAGGCCAGGCTGTGTCAGGCCAGGCCAGGCCAGGCCAGGCCAGGCCAGGCCAGGCCAGGCCAGGCCAGGCCAGGCCAGGCCAGGCCAGGCCAGGCCAGGCCAGGCCAGGCCAGGCCAGTTGTGCTGTGCTGTGCTGTGCTGTGCTGTGCTGTGCTGTGCTGTGCTGTGCTGTGCTGTGCTGTGCTGTGCTGTGCTGTGCCAGTTGTGCTGTGCTGTGCTGTGCTGTGCTGTGCTGTGCTGTGCTGTGCCAGGCCAGCTGTGCTGTGCTGTGCTGTGCTGTGCTGTGCTGTGCTGTGCTGTGCCAGGCTGTGCTGTGCCAGGCCTGTGCTGTGCTGTGCTGTGCTGTGCTGTGCCAGGCTGTGCTGTGCTGTGCTGTGCCAGGCTGTGCTGTGCTGTGCCAGGCTGTGCTGTGCTGTGCTGTGCCAGGCTGTGCTGTGCTGTGCTGTGCTGTGCTGTGCCAGGCTGTGCTGTGCTGTGCTGTGCTGTGCTGTGCTGTGCTGTGCTGTGCTGTGCTGTGCTGTGCTGTGCTGTGCTGTGCTGTGCTGTGCTGTGCCAGGCTGTGCTGTGCTGTGCTGTGCTGTGCTGTGCTGTGCTGTGCTGTGCTGTGCCAGGCTGTGCTGTGCTGTGCTGTGCTGTGCTGTGCTGTGCTGTGCCAGGCTGTGCCAGGCCAGGCCAGGCCAGGCCAGGCCAGGCTGTGCTGTGCTGTGCTGTGCTGTGCCAGGCCAGGCCAGGCTGTGCTGTGCTGTGCTGTGCTGTGCTGTGCTGTGCTGTGCTGTGCTGTGCTGTGCTGTGCTGTGCTGTGCTGTGCTGTGCTGTGCTGTGCTGTGCTGTGCTGTGCTGTGCTGTGCTGTGCTGTGCCAGGCCAGGCTGTGCTGTGCCAGTGCTGTGCTGTGCTGTGCTGTGCTGTGCTGTGCTGTGCTGTGCTGTGCTGTGCCAGGTGCTGTGCTGTGCTGTGCTGTGCTGTGCTGTGCTGTGCTGTGCTGTGCCAGGCTGTGCTGTGCTGTGCTGTGCTGTGCTGTGCTGTGCTGTGCTGTGCTGTGCTGTGCTGTGCTGTGCTGTGCTGTGCTGTGCTGTGCTGTGCTGTGCCAGGCCAGCTGTGCTGTGCTGTGCTGTGCCAGGCTGTGCTGTGCTGTGCTGTGCTGTGCTGTGCTGTGCTGTGCTGTGCTGTGCTGTGCTGTGCCAGGCTGTGCTGTGCTGTGCTGTGCTGTGCTGTGCTGTGCCAGGCCAGGCTGTGCTGTGCCAGGCCAGGCTGTGCTGTGCTGTGCTGTGCTGTGCTGTGCCAGGCCAGGCCAGGCCAGGCCAGGCCAGGCTGTGCTGTGCTGTGCTGTGCTGTGCTGTGCTGTGCTGTGCTGTGCTGTGCTGTGCTGTGCTGTGCTGTGCTGTGCTGTGCTGTGCCAGGCCAGGCCAGGCTGTGCTGTGCTGTGCTGTGCTGTGCTGTGCTGTGCTGTGCCAGGCTGTGCTGTGCTGTGCTGTGCTGTGCTGTGCTGTGCTGTGCTGTGCTGTGCTGTGCTGTGCTGTGCTGTGCTGTGCTGTGCTGTGCTGTGCTGTGCTGTGCTGTGCTGTGCTGTGCTGTGCTGTGCTGTGCTGTGCTGTGCCAGGCCAGGCCAGGCCAGGCCAGGCCAGGCTGTGCTGTGCTGTGCTGTGCTGTGCTGTGCTGTGCTGTGCTGTGCTGTGCTGTGCTGTGCTGTGCTGTGCTGTGCTGTGCTGTGCTGTGCTGTGCTGTGCTGTGCTGTGCTGTGCTGTGCTGTGCTGTGCTGTGCTGTGCTGTGCTGTGCTGTGCTGTGCTGTGCTGTGCTGTGCTGTGCTGTGCTGTGCTGTGCTGTGCTGTGCTGTGCTGTGCTGTGCTGTGCTGTGCTGTGCTGTGCTGTGCTGTGCTGTGCTGTGCTGTGCTGTGCTGTGCTGTGCTGTGCTGTGCTGTGCTGTGCTGTGCTGTGCTGTGCTGTGCTGTGCTGTGCTGTGCTGTGCTGTGCTGTGCTGTGCTGTGCTGTGCTGTGCTGTGCTGTGCTGTGCTGTGCTGTGCTGTGCTGTGCTGTGCTGTGCTGTGCTGTGCTGTGCTGTGCTGTGCTGTGCTGTGCTGTGCTGTGCTGTGCTGTGCTGTGCTGTGCTGTGCTGTGCTGTGCTGTGCTGTGCTGTGCTGTGCTGTGCTGTGCTGTGCTGTGCTGTGCTGTGCTGTGCTGTGCTGTGCCAGGCTGTGCTGTGCTGTGCTGTGCTGTGCTGTGCTGTGCTGTGCTGTGCTGTGCTGTGCTGTGCTGTGCTGTGCCAGGCTGTGCTGTGCCAGGCCAGTTGTGCTGTGCTGTGCTGTGCTGTGCTGTGCCAGGCTGTGCTGTGCCAGGCTGTGCTGTGCTGTGCTGTGCTGTGCTGTGCTGTGCCAGGCCAGGCCAGGCTGTGCCAGGCCAGGCTGTGCTGTGCTGTGCTGTGCTGTGCTGTGCCAGGCCAGGCTGTGCTGTGCCAGGCCAGGCCAGGCCAGGCCAGGCCAGGCCAGGCTGTGCTGTGCTGTGCCAGGCCAGGCCAGGCCAGGCTGTGCTGTGCTGTGCTGTGCTGTGCTGTGCCAGGCCAGTTGTGCTGTGCTGTGCCAGGCTGTGCTGTGCTGTGCTGTGCTGTGCTTGTGCTGTGCTGTGCTGTGCTGTGCTGTGCTGTGCCAGGCCAGCTGTGCCAGGCTGTGCTGTGCTGTGCTGTGCTGTGCTGTGCTGTGCTGTGCTGTGCTGTGCTGTGCTGTGCTGTGCTGTGCTGTGCTGTGCTGTGCTGTGCTGTGCTGTGCTGTGCTGTGCTGTGCTGTGCTGTGCTGTGCTGTGCTGTGCTGTGCTGTGCTGTGCTGTGCTGTGCTGTGCTGTGCTGTGCTGTGCTGTGCCAGGCTGTGCTGTGCTGTGCTGTGCTGTGCTGTGCTGTGCTGTGCTGTGCTGTGCTGTGCTGTGCTGTGCTGTGCTGTGCTGTGCTGTGCTGTGCTGTGCTGTGCTGTGCTGTGCTGTGCTGTGCTGTGCTGTGCTGTGCTGTGCTGTGCTGTGCTGTGCTGTGCTGTGCTGTGCTGTGCTGTGCTGTGCTGTGCTGTGCTGTGCTGTGCTGTGCTGTGCTGTGCTGTGCTGTGCTGTGCTGTGCTGTGCTGTGCTGTGCTGTGCTGTGCTGTGCTGTGCTGTGCTGTGCTGTGCTGTGCTGTGCTGTGCCAGGCTGTGCTGTGCTGTGCTGTGCTGTGCTGTGCTGTGCTGTGCTGTGCTGTGCTGTGCTGTGCTGTGCCAGTGCTGTGCCAGGCCAGGCTGTGCTGTGCTGTGCTGTGCTGTGCTGTGCTGTGCTGTGCCAGGCTGTGCCAGGCTGTGCTGTGCTGTGCTGTGCTGTGCTGTGCTGTGCTGTGCCAGGCCAGGCCAGGCCAGGTGCTGTGCCAGGCCAGGCTGTGCTGTGCTGTGCCAGGCCAGGCCAGGCCAGGCCAGGCCAGGCTGTGCCAGGCCAGGCCAGGCCAGGCCAGGCCAGGCTGTGCCAGGCCAGGCCAGGCCAGGCCAGGCCAGGCCAGGCCAGGCCAGGCCAGGCCAGGCCAGGCCAGGCCAGGCCAGGCTGTGCTGTGCCAGGCCAGGCCAGGCCAGGCCAGGCCAGGCCAGGCCAGGCCAGGCCAGGCCAGGCTGTGCCAGGCCAGGCTGTGTGCTGTGCTGTGCTGTGCTGTGCTGTGCCAGGCCAGCTGTGCTGTGCTGTGCTGTGCTGTGCTGTGCTGTGCCAGTGCTGTGCTGTGCTGTGCCAGTGCTGTGCCAGGCTGTGCTGTGCTGTGCTGTGCTGTGCTGTGCTGTGCTGTGCTGTGCTGTGCTGTGCTGTGCTGTGCTGTGCTGTGCTGTGCTGTGCTGTGCTGTGCTGTGCTGTGCTGTGCTGTGCTGTGCTGTGCTGTGCTGTGCTGTGCTGTGCTGTGCTGTGCTGTGCTGTGCTGTGCTGTGCTGTGCTGTGCTGTGCTGTGCTGTGCTGTGCTGTGCCAGGCTGTGCTGTGCTGTGCTGTGCTGTGCTGTGCTGTGCTGTGCTGTGCTGTGCTGTGCTGTGCTGTGCTGTGCTGTGCTGTGCTGTGCTGTGCTGTGCTGTGCTGTGCTGTGCTGTGCTGTGCTGTGCTGTGCCTGTGCTGTGCTGTGCCAGGCCTGTGCTGTGCTGTGCTGTGCTGTGCTGTGCTGTGCTGTGCTGTGCTGTGCCAGGCCAGGCCAGGCCAGGCTGTGCCAGGCCAGGCCAGGCCAGGCCAGGCTGTGCTGTGCCAGGCCAGGCCAGGCCAGGCCAGGCTGTGCTGTGCTGTGCTGTGCTGTGCTGTGCTGTGCTGTGCTGTGCTGTGCTGTGCTGTGCTGTGCTGTGCTGTGCTGTGCTGTGCTGTGCTGTGCTGTGCTGTGCCTGTGCTGTGCTGTGCTGTGCTGTGCTGTGCTGTGCCAGGCTGTGCTGTGCTGTGCTGTGCTGTGCTGTGCTGTGCTGTGCTGTGCTGTGCTGTGCTGTGCTGTGCTGTGCTGTGCTGTGCTGTGCTGTGCTGTGCCAGGCCAGGCCAGGCCAGCTGTGCTGTGCTGTGCTGTGCTGTGCTGTGCTGTGCTGTGCTGTGCTGTGCTGTGCCAGGCCAGGCTGTGCTGTGCTGTGCTGTGCTGTGCTGTGCTGTGCTGTGCCAGGCCAGGCCAGGCTGCAGTGCTGTGCTGTGCCAGTGCTGTGCTGTGCTGTGCTGTGCTGTGCTGTGCTGTGCTGTGCTGTGCTGTGCTGTGCTGTGCCAGGCCAGGCCAGGCTGTGCTGTGCTGTGCTGTGCTGTGCTGTGCTGTGCTGTGCTGTGCTGTGCTGTGCTGTGCTGTGCTGTGCTGTGCTGTGCTGTGCTGTGCTGTGCTGTGCTGTGCTGTGCTGTGCTGTGCTGTGCTGTGCTGTGCTGTGCTGTGTCAGGTGCTGTGCTGTGCTGTGCTGTGCTGTGCTGTGCTGTGCTGTGCTGTGCTGTGCTGTGCTGTGCTGTGCTGTGCTGTGCTGTGCCAGGCTGTGCTGTGCTGTGCTGTGCTGTGCTGTGCTGTGCTGTGCTGTGCTGTGCTGTGCTGTGCTGTGCTGTGCTGTGCTGTGCTGTGCTGTGCTGTGCTGTGCTGTGCTGTGCTGTGCTGTGCTGTGCTGTGCTGTGCTGTGCTGTGCTGTGCTGTGCTGTGCTGTGCTGTGCTGTGCTGTGCTGTGCTGTGCTGTGCTGTGCTGTGCTGTGCTGTGCTGTGCTGTGCTGTGCTGTGCTGTGCTGTGCTGTGCTGTGCCAGTTGTGCTGTGCTGTGCTGTGCTGTGCTGTGCCAGTGCTGTGCTGTGCTGTGCTGTGCTGTGCTGTGCTGTGCTGTGCTGTGCTGTGCTGTGCTGTGCCAGGCTGTGCTGTGCTGTGCTGTGCTGTGCTGTGCTGTGCTGTGCCAGGCCAGGCTGTGCTGTGCCAGGCCTGTGCTGTGCTGTGCTGTGCCAGGCCAGGCCAGGCCTGTGCTGTGCTGTGCTGTGCCAGGCCAGGCCAGGCCAGGCTGTGCCAGGCTGTGCAGTGCCAGGCCAGGCTGTGCTGTGCTGTGCCAGGCTGTGCTGTGCCAGGCTGTGCTGTGCAGTGCTGTGCTGTGCTGTGCCAGGCCAGGCCAGGCCAGGCTGTGCTGTGCTGTGCTGTGCTGTGCTGTGCTGTGCTGTGCTGTGCTGTGCTGTGCTGTGCCAGGCTGTGCTGTGCTGTGCTGTGCCAGTGCTGTGCTGTGCTGTGCTGTGCTGTGCTGTGCTGTGCTGTGCTGTGCTGTGCTGTGCTGTGCTGTGCTGTGCTGTGCTGTGCTGTGCTGTGCTGTGCTGTGCTGTGCTGTGCTGTGCTGTGCTGTGCTGTGCTGTGCTGTGCTGTGCTGTGCTGTGCTGTGCTGTGCTGTGCTGTGCTGTGCTGTGCTGTGCTGTGCTGTGCTGTGCTGTGCTGTGCTGTGCTGTGCTGTGCTGTGCTGTGCTGTGCTGTGCTGTGCTGTGCTGTGCTGTGCTGTGCTGTGCTGTGCTGTGCTGTGCTGTGCTGTGCTGTGCTGTGCTGTGCTGTGCCGGTGCTGTGCTGTGCTGTGCTGTGCTGTGCTGTGCTGTGCTGTGCTGTGCTGTGCTGTGCTGTGCTGTGCTGTGCTGCTGTGCTGTGCGTGCTGTGCTGTGCTGTGCTGTGCTGTGCTGTGCTGTGCTGTGCTGTGCTGTGCTGTGCTGTGCTGTGCTGTGCTGTGCTGTGCTGTGCTGTGCCAGTGCTGTGCTGTGCCAGGCCAGGCTGTGCTGTGCTGTGCTGTGCTGTGCTGTGCTGTGCTGTGCTGTGCTGTGCCAGGCCAGGCTGTGCTGTGCTGTGCTGTGCCAGGCCAGCTGTGCTGTGCCAGGCTGTGCTGTGCTGTGCTGTGCTGTGCCAGGCCAGGCCAGGCCAGGCCAGGCCAGGCCAGGCCAGGCCAGGCTGTGCTGTGCCAGGCCAGGCTGTGCTGTGCCAGGCTGTGCTGTGCCAGGCCAGGCCAGGCCAGGCCAGGCCAGGCCAGGCCAGGCTGTGCTGTGCTGTGCTGTGTCAGGCCAGGCCAGGCCAGGCTGTGCTGTGCCAGGCCAGGCCAGGCCAGGCCAGGCCAGGCCAGGCCAGGCCAGGCCAGGCCAGGCCAGGCCAGGCCAGGCCAGGCCAGGCCAGGCCAGGCCAGGCTGTGCTGTGCTGTGCTGTGCTGTGCTGTGCTGTGCTGTGCTGTGCTGTGCTGTGCTGTGCTGTGCTGTGCTGTGCTGTGCTGTGCTGTGCTGTGCTGTGCTGTGCTGTGCTGTGCTGTGCTGTGCTGTGCTGTGCTGTGCTGTGCTGTGCTGTGCTGTGCTGTGCTGTGCTGTGCTGTGCTGTGCTGTGCTGTGCTGTGCTGTGCTGTGCTGTGCTGTGCTGTGCTGTGCTGTGCTGTGCTGTGCTGTGCTGTGCTGTGCTGTGCTGTGCTGTGCTGTGCTGTGCTGTGCTGTGCTGTGCTGTGCTGTGCTGTGCTGTGCTGTGCTGTGCTGTGCTGTGCTGTGCTGTGCTGTGCTGTGCTGTGCTGTGCTGTGCTGTGCTGTGCTGTGCTGTGCTGTGCTGTGCTGTGCTGTGCTGTGCTGTGCTGTGCTGTGCTGTGCTGTGCTGTGCTGTGCTGTGCTGTGCTGTGCTGTGCTGTGCTGTGCTGTGCTGTGCTGTGCTGTGCTGTGCTGTGCTGTGCTGTGCTGTGCTGTGCTGTGCTGTGCTGTGCTGTGCTGTGCTGTGCTGTGCTGTGCTGTGCTGTGCTGTGCTGTGCTGTGCTGTGCTGTGCTGTGCTGTGCTGTGCTGTGCTGTGCTGTGCTGTGCTGTGCTGTGCTGTGCTGTGCTGTGCTGTGCCAGGCTGTGCTGCTGTGCTGTGCTGTGCTGTGCTGTGCTGTGCTGTGCTGTGCTGTGCTGTGCTGTGCTGTGCTGTGCTGTGCTGTGCTGTGCTGTGCCAGTGTGCTGTGCTGTGCTGTGCTGTGCTGTGCTGTGCTGTGCTGTGCTGTGCTGTGCTGTGCTGTGCTGTGCTGTGCTGTGCTGTGCTGTGCCAGGCCAGCTGTGCTGTGCTGTGCTGTGCTGTGCTGTGCTGTGCCAGGCCAGGTGCTGTGCTGTGCTGTGCTGTGCTGTGCTGTGCCAGGCCAGGCTGTGCTGTGCTGTGCTGTGCTGTGCCAGTGCTGTGCTGTGCTGTGCTGTGCCAGGCCAGTGCTGTGCTGTGCTGTGCTGTGCCAGGCCAGGCCAGGCCAGGCCAGGCCAGGCCAGGCCAGGCCAGGCTGTGCTGTGCTGTGCCAGGCCAGGCCAGGCCAGGCCAGGCCAGGCTGTGCTGTGCTGTGCTGTGCTGTGCTGTGCTGTGCTGTGCTGTGCTGTGCTGTGCTGTGCTGTGCTGTGCCAGGCTGTGCTGTGCTGTGCTGTGCTGTGCTGTGCTGTGCTGTGCTGTGCTGTGCTGTGCTGTGCTGTGCTGTGCTGTGCTGTGCTGTGCTGTGCCAGCTGTGCTGTGCTGTGCTGTGCTGTGCTGTGCTGTGCTGTGCTGTGCTGTGCTGTGCTGTGCTGTGCTGTGCTGTGCTGTGCTGTGCTGTGCTGTGCTGTGCTGTGCTGTGCTGTGCTGTGCTGTGCTGTGCTGTGCTGTGCTGTGCTGTGCTGTGCTGTGCTGTGCCAGGCTGTGCTGTGCTGTGCTGTGCTGTGCTGTGCTGTGCTGTGTCAGGCCAGCTGTGCTGTGCCAGGCTGTGCTGTGCTGTGCTGTGCTGTGCTGTGCTGTGCTGTGCTGTGCTGTGCTGTGCTGTGCTGTGCTGTGCTGTGCTGTGCTGTGCTGTGCTGTGCTGTGCTGTGCTGTGCTGTGCTGTGCTGTGCTGTGCTGTGCTGTGCCAGGCCAGGCTGTGCTGTGCTGTGCTGTGCTGTGCTGTGCTGTGCTGTGCTGTGCTGTGCTGTGCTGTGCTGTGCTGTGCTGTGCTGTGCTGTGCTGTGCCAGGCCAGCTGTGCTGTGCCAGGCTGTGCTGTGCCAGGCCAGGGCCAGGCCAGCTGTGCTGTGCTGTGCTGTGCTGTGCTGTGCTGTGCTGTGCTGTGCTGTGCCAGGCCAGGCTGTGCTGTGCTGTGCTGTGCTGTGCTGTGCTGTGCTGTGCCAGGCCAGGCCAGGCTGTGCTGTGCTGTGCCAGGCCAGTGCTGTGCTGTGCTGTGCCAGGCCAGCTGTGCTGTGCTGTGCTGTGCTGTGCTGTGCTGTGCTGTGCTGTGCTGTGCTGTGCTGTGCCAGGCCAGGCCAGCTGTGCTGTGCCAGGCCAGGCCAGGCCAGGCCAGGCCAGGCCAGGCCAGGCCAGGCTGTGCCAGGCCAGGCCAGGCCAGGCCAGGCCAGGCCAGGCCAGGCCAGGCCAGGCCAGGCCAGGCCAGGCCAGGCCAGGCTGTGCTGTGCTGTGCTGTGCTGTGCTGTGCTGTGCTGTGCTGTGCTGTGCTGTGCTGTGCTGTGCTGTGCTGTGCTGTGCTGTGCTGTGCTGTGCTGTGCTGTGCTGTGCTGTGCTGTGCTGTGCTGTGCTGTGCTGTGCTGTGCTGTGCTGTGCTGTGCTGTGCTGTGCTGTGCTGTGCTGTGCTGTGCTGTGCTGTGCTGTGCTGTGCTGTGCTGTGCTGTGCTGTGCTGTGCTGTGCTGTGCTGTGCTGTGCTGTGCTGTGCTGTGCTGTGCTGTGCTGTGCTGTGCTGTGCTGTGCTGTGCTGTGCTGTGCTGTGCTGTGCCAGGCTGTGCTGTGCTGTGCTGTGCTGTGCTGTGCTGTGCTGTGCTGTGCTGTGCTGTGCTGTGCTGTGCTGTGCTGTGCTGTGCTGTGCTGTGCTGTGCTGTGCTGTGCTGTGCTGTGCTGTGCTGTGCTGTGCTGTGCTGTGCTGTGCTGTGCTGTGCTGTGCTGTGCTGTGCTGTGCTGTGCTGTGCTGTGCTGTGCTGTGCTGTGCTGTGCTGTGCTGTGCTGTGCTGTGCTGTGCTGTGCTGTGCTGTGCTGTGCTGTGCTGTGCTGTGCTGTGCTGTGCTGTGCTGTGCTGTGCTGTGCTGTGCTGTGCTGTGCTGTGCTGTGCTGTGCTGTGCTGTGCTGTGCTGTGCTGTGCTGTGCTGTGCCAGGCTGTGCTGTGCTGTGCTGTGCCAGGCCAGTGCTGTGCTGTGCTGTGCTGTGCTGTGCTGTGCTGTGCTGTGCTGTGCTGTGCTGTGCTGTGCTGTGCCTGTGCTGTGCTGTGCTGTGCTGTGCTGTGCTGTGCAGGCCAGGCTGTGCCAGGCCAGGCCAGCTGTGCTGTGCTGTGCTGTGCTGTGCTGTGCTGTGCTGTGCTGTGCTGTGCTGTGCTGTCCAGGCCAGGCCAGGCCAGGCTGTGCCAGGCCAGGCCAGTTGTGCTGTGCTGTGCCAGGCCAGGCCAGGCCAGTTGTGCCAGGCCAGGTTAGAAGAAGCTAGAAGGTTAGGTTAGGTTGTCAAGAAGGTTAGAAGAAGTTAGGT